>OY751315.1:31398833-31575811 GCA_963564615.1 Rhorus exstirpatorius | reverse complement strand
GAGATAATGGCATACAACAAGAATGGCAGATGGATGTTGAAATCATTTAATGAGTTATGCATTCTCGTGTGTAATCCACCAATGCTAAATATCATATATTGTAACGAAATGACAACGCTGATATTTGTTTCTGGGGCGGATTTATTAATTACAAGATAGTCCCCGATCGCTTATCATCGTACGGCCGCACATCATGACGTTTATCCCGAGACTCCTGAACAACTGAAGGTTCGATCGTCAGTTCGTCAGTTCTGTCAATGACGAGCTTCGCTCGTCGTTTCTTCTATCCTGTGTATTTTATTAGGCTACTCTCCGTGTTCATAATACTGTCCTCCCCGTCGAAAAAGTTGTCGTCCCGACGACTATACTACCTATTTAAGAATTCTCTCCCCCCAGAGTTGCCGCCCCGACAACTGCCTGATTGTCCCTATATGATGTATCATCATATGGTCCATCGTTCTAAACTCAATCTGAAATACGTAGCCTACTCTCTCCGGACATTTGTCCATGTCCTCAGGGAAAACCATGACGAAAAAACCTGAAGTAGTCCGTGTTCATAACAATATAATATACCTAATATTGCATATAAAAAGTTCACGAAAAGAGCCAAAGAAGTCCGAGATTTAATTTTTAAGATAGCCAATGGATTCTATTTATTACTAATATTTTTGATTCAAGTAGCAATTCACTAGCGAATCAACCATATTCACTATAATTGAGGCAAGGATTTTTCGATATATACTAAAGAAATTCTGAACATTTATTGAAAAACAAACATGGAAAGGTTCACTTTTTCGAATAATTATTATTTTATGACAAGTATAAAGATTATTTCACAACCGTGTTACCAGAAAATAATTTGTTTTTCATTGAAAAACAGCGATCTCGGCGTGGGAGTAAGTGGCAAACCATTTTATATCATATTGTGATAACTTGTGAGGAAACAGACTGTAAATTTACGTACGCGTGTACAACTTGTCGCCGGTGCACTTGCGAAATGAGCATTAATCACGCCAAAGAGTTGCAACTTAATAATTTGACGAGATCTTTCGAGGCAACGCCATACGGTGATTCGTGATTAAGATGAATATGAGTAGTAGGAAGACTCGGTGATGAGCGAGACAAGTACGAACTGATATCTAGAGAGAGTCGAAGGGAGGAAGAGAGGGAGAGAGGGAGGGAGTGAGTGGCGCATTCACAAGTATAAAATAGGGAAGCAGGATTGACGGATATTTTACGCAGTTGCGGCAGCAGCAAAACAGAGTATAGCTCGCAGGAACAGGGCCGATGGAGAAAGGGCAAAACAAGGAAAGAGAGAGAGAGAGATGCTTCTCTCTTCCTCTCTCTCTCTCTCTCTCTCTCTCTCTTCATCCTAAAACAGAGGAAAATACGCGAGATGGCGGAGTGCGGGCGAGAGTTCCCTACATAATTTTCTAATTAACCGCCCCGGCGAAAATCACGGGTAAAATTCCGTAAGCAACGAACGCTCGGCAACTATTAATTAAATGGGCGTATATACACGGCGATTCTCTCGCGCGAGCTCTCTACCCTATACCAGAATCGCACGGAACTCTGAGTGCGACGAGGTTCGACGAGAGAGGGACAAAAGAGCTCGAGGGCTGTTCCGCTCGCGGATACCCCGCACGTGAAACCACCCCCTGTTGGTGTAGTATAATTGTGAAGGAAACTATGTGCACTTCTCCCTCCAACCTCTTTTCTTCCACCCACGAGAGTTCTCCGTTGGTGTTCGGTACCTTCCCCCGTTTCTTGTCTCGCTGTACCCTGCTTGTCTTTTTTTTTCCTTCGCTCGCACGCTTGTTTCACAATGCACCCTTTTCTCACGTTTTTTGCTCAACTGGTCTCCGTCCCTATTCATGCCTCGCAGACGAAAAGGGTATCGCTGACTTTTCTTTAAAATTTCTTGCTCGTACTTCTTGCCGGTCGCGCTTACGTATTACCATTACGAGACGTTTTGCAATACGAATTTATGCAATTATCAACGCGCTGCAAAGAGAAAAGAGCGGAAAACGAGACGAACAGAACAAAAGTGAAACCGTCCATTTGTAAATTGTTTTTGTCAATGAAACAATTTGTAAATTTAGTAATGTGAATTCAACGATTCATGAATCAATCGTTTGTTCGATCATAACGATTTGTAGCGGGAGCAAAATTTGCCACGCTTGAAAAATCCTTAATTTCACATAAATGTCATAAAAAATGTAAGATTTATATTGTTCATGTGGCTATTTAGCAGCAACTTGCTTGATCTTTTTATCATAAATAAATCAGTTATAGTTTTTTTCAGTGTATTATTTTATTCAGATAATTTAAATAATTTTTCGTACACTTTTGCACAATACAAATTTAACCATTGCAAAGTACAATTACAGCGGATCCTATTTTTTATTTGTACCCTTATTTCGCAATCAAAAACCAAGTTAATTCAACTTTGGCGGTTTCAAGTACGGCACAAATCAGTGTACAATCGTAATAATTTATCCTCGTCAACGAACAAATTTCCCGATAGCTTGCGTAGAGCATCTACAAAAACTCAATGTAACTTCGACAATAATGAAAAAAAAAAAAAAAAACGTGAATCTACCAGTGGTGGCCACACACATCATGTAAATCATACAGAGACTGTAGATCAACATCCCATGTTCGGCCCATGACATACGTTTACCTTACATTACCATTTCACGAGCACTGATCTTGCTTTTTTTTCTCCGTTTGGCTTTGTTTTCGATTTTTTTTGCGTTTATACCGGTAATAACCACGAGCTCGATACGGAGCAGAGATGCACGAAAAAGTGTAGGTAACATTTTTTACTGCATACATATGAGGGCAAAATTCTCGCACCCTCTCTCGTTGCCAGAAATAAATGGCGTATATACCACCCCTTTTAACTTTATACTGTACAACCGTTCAAGGCGCTCTGTTTCGTTTCGTTCCGTCTCGTTTCACTTCGTTGAGTATGCGCACGCGTGTCGAGTCTCCCGGGTCATACGAGTCGTTTATGTGCCCATGTAACTACTACGTATGTACTACATGTCTGCACAGATTGATATACAACTACACAGTAATACCCATGAGCCATGCCTGGGATTTCGTATACATACACGTACAGAAGAGAATGGAAATAGTAATATTCGTCGTCCCGTCTTGCCGGGTCAGGTGTCCAGTTAACTTTTGCTTTCCGTCCGATTGATTTCAATATCGCAAGAGAGGGTGAAAGATAGACCATATGTCCCAGGGTGAACTGTCCATTTTTTATGCTCTACCGTAGTTCTCATTGCTAGATATATAGTATGATATAGAAGATTGCCCGAAACGCATGTGCGGATCGCGTTCACGCGGTTGACTTTCCTCCGTAGAGTGTGACCCGAAAGTCGACGCGAAAAAAAAAGTTGACATTTCAATTTGATACGTTTTTAAAGTTTCATTCAGGGTCGGCTCGTCAGAGAGAATGGCGTATAATCTGATTACTTCGATGAAAAAGATAAGTAATTGATAGAATCGGTTCGGTAGTGACTTGTACAAGCAGTATCAATTTACTCTCGAAAATTCTCCTACTTTGATTGTTTAGTGGTTTTTTTTTACCTCAACTTTAATTATTATTGGAGTAATTCTTGTAGCAGGGTACTCCTATGACTTCAATTTTTCCTTCAATATCGTTAAAGAAAGCTATGAAATCTGATAACGCGTAAAAGTTATTATAAGAGTTCGGAGATATATGACAGTATACTTATTATTCGATAGAGCTGATCCCCAGACGCTTGTACTCTGAGAGAGCTGCTATTCGGTGGATATGTTATGTGATAGCGTTGCTCTTATAGAGCTGTTTTCTGGCAGAGTTGTTCTTTTTGGAGATATGCGACCGTTAGTGTTGTAATTGTGGCTAAATATCACACTGCAAGGTAAATATAACATACTCTGTAATACAATCGACCGCATCATGCAAGGGATGAAGAAGCAATTGTGCGACGCAAGAGCCTGACATTCGCGCGCGAGAGAGTGTGTATTGGAGGTATGTGGTTCTTGTTTGAAGGAAGACGTGTCGAGAGGTGCCACATCCCGTATCGAATTACCAACAGAAGGCGCATTACTAAAGCCTGCTGGTTCATATAGTATACTACAGTACTTGACATATGTATCATCGTACACGTGTAGGACCGAGTTTATAGTACAAAGGGTCGCATTCCCCAATTGTTGGCTTGGCAATATAACCCGAACATCTCTGCCTCAGTTTCCTCTCTACCTCAGTTTCCTCTCTCTCTCTCTCTCTCTCTCTCTCTCTCTCCCTCTCTCTCTCTCTCTCTCCCTCTCTCTCTCTCCCCAATCTATTAGAGGATCCTTATATGAATGCCTATTATTACACCCACCGGAATTCTCGTATTAATATTTTTGCGTATATTATTTTATGTGCCTTTATCTATCTTGAGTTATCTACACTAAATAGAAAGCACGAGCAACTCTATCCGAGAATCGTTAACAAGGAACATTAGACTATGTGTACGCCCTATAACTCGCTTCACACCTGCAAAAGGCCCGGAAAAGCCTTACGCATTGTGGTTATCCAACCAATCTGACTCGGTCGCCCCCGCAGAAAGCATATACCTTAGTTTGATTCAAAGGGCTATATGCTCTTACAAGAAAATATTAAGAGACTCCATGGTAATTGGACGCCAAGTAATTAATATAAATTTTAAAAGTTCTCGATCCTCATTGTCTAACTGAGATATATTCGACCGATTCTCATTATATCCTACAAAGACCATTCTGTATTGAGACACTGCCGCACTTGATGAAATTAACGAAAAATCATTGCCCCATAAGTTCAACAATAATTTACTTCTTCGTTCTACGAGCAGCGTGTTTGAAAAGCATACTACAACGATATTTTTGTAACTTGAAACACGAGATTTACGCAGGTTCGTTCGATGACTCTATTAATAAAAAAAATTTACAAAACTTGAGAAAAAATAAATCAATGAAATCATGGTTTTTCTAGCGTTAAATGCCGTGTATGGACAAAACAGGTCGGTATAAATCAATCTGGTACTTATAAGTTTTTACGATTAATTAGCCAATTTCACTGAAATATTTTGTAGAATTTAACAAATTCAATTTGGCCGATACAATTTTCTCAATTTTAACGAAAATATCTTTTACCGTGTAGACATCCGCAAGTCGATTCTGTGGCTTGTTTCTCGCCAATATCTATACTAATCTCAAAGCCTTTTCTTCGTCTCTTCAATATATTCCAGTTCGGTGATTCGAGAGAAAATTTTCCGATGAATCATTCGGGAAAAATGGAACGTTATATTCTCGCTAGAGAATGTTAAGGGCAATGTAAAACGAAAAAAATAAAAAACAAAAAACATGCAAGGGTAAAGCCCTTTATTCTTTAACCGCGTTTTTCTCTCGTTTTATACTTCTTGGCTATATAAGTGCCATTGTGCAAAGTTAAACTGTATACGCTCGAGGTAATTGGTCGGTTTTCGCGGAGAGAGAGAAGGCAGGAAATATTATACAGCCTCTCTGCTGGAGCAAATAGCGGGGAGGAATAGGGGGAATGCGTTTTGCCGAGAGTAGCTCGCTCATCTCGTGTGTGATACCGCAAAAGTGTACTTATGGGTACAAAATATATATATATAGCATAGGTATGGAGTGTTGTGCTGGATGAAATGGTCTCGTCAGTAATTGTACAGGTGGAGGGAAAAATCCAAATGGTTGGACCTATATGTAGGTATTTCCGGGATCCATTTGCCAATGGTGCGGTGAAAAAATGTTCTGCTATATCTGACCGTGTTCCCGAATTCTCCTGCATCCATGTATTTTCCTTTATGCATGTATGTATATACATCGGCGGTATTGGCCGGATACGATGCGTGAACGGATAAAACACACGTCAATCGAATTGTGACAGAGTAATCTTTTTTAGATTCGAATCGGGCTGATAGAATGACAGACCCGTATATATATATATATATATATATATATATAATATTTGAGTAAAAACAAGAGACGGTCCAATAAAGAGAGAGAGAGAGAGAGAGAGAGAGAATGATTAGGTCTTCATCAATTCCGAGAGATTTTTTCTGCACCATTTTTAGGTCAAAATGCGAGTGGTCTTCAACAAAAAACAATTGTGCGTACGCATATTGAAAATTTGAAGTATATACGATAATATTCCGTCATTTACTGTTAAGAGAAGGATTGTTTTATTCAATGAATGAAAATATACGGGGGATGGTTATTATTTAATTAAATTATTTTTACACCTGACGTATGTCAATAGATGAATAAAATTCTCAATGACTCAATATGAAGATACTTCACCTCGATTACTTTCAGAGTCACCAGGATTTAACGACGGTTATTTTCTCTATTAATGCACATTTTATTCTATTCTTCATGACGGGATTTTGCACTTCAGGTGTTCAAGCTGGACAAGACTGGCTGCTTCGGTTTTATTTTTATTTTGAATGTTTCATTTTTTTGTTGTCCTCTTGACATCTCGCAAGAGAGTATATCTTTACGGAGCATAAGCGGAAGGACATTATACAGCAAAGAGGAGCAGCGTGTCTTCTATGTGCTTTTTTAAATTCCTTTTCCGGTAGTTCGCTGGCATGCTCGTGCACCATGCTCTCTCTCTTTCTCTCTCTCTCCCTCTCTCTCTCTTTCTCTCTCTTACTCTCTTTTTCATCTCACTCTCTTTTTATTCCTCACTCTCGGTCTTTTTATTAAGAGGTATATGCCATGAACGTGCTATAGGGGCCGAGATTATTGCGAGTTAGTTGGTTGGTTGGTTCACTCTCGTCTCAAAGTTGTTGGGTTCTACTTTCACATTGGGGACAGCAACGACGAGGGAAAATACGACAAGATAGAAAGAGACGAGGAGGAGAAAAAGTTTAATATATATATATATATATATATATATATATATATATATATATATATATATATATATATATTGTTATGAACATGGAGAGTAGCCTAATAAAATACACAGGATAGAAGAAACGACAAGCGAGCTCGTCATTGACAGAACTGACGAACTGACGATCGAACCTTCAGTTGTTTAGGAGTCTCGGGATAAACGTCATGATGTGCGGCCGTACTATGATAAGCGATCAGGGATCATTTTGTAATTAATAAACCCGCCCCGAAAACAAATATCCGCGTTGTCATTTCGTTACATTGGTGTCAGAAGTGGGATTTAGGATACGCGATACCAATAAAATAAAATTTAAAATGATAAATAAATAAATATTGAAATGACGTTCGCGATCGAATAAATTAATTTAAAAAATAGAATAAAAATAAAAATAAAATCCGGGTCTCGATAACTCAATCGTAATAAAAAAATTAAAAAAAAAGTAATTTCTTTCGGAAGATAAAAAAAAAAAAAAAAAAAAGAAATTGTGATCTCCATGACACATTCGTGAAAAAGGATCGTGAAAATACGAAGAATACAAAAATTGAGGCCTCGACGGCACTCTATAAACGGCAATAAGGACACCATAGGACGATGTAATAGAAGAATAATAAGGATTAGCTGAAAGAAAATTTGGAATTTGACGAATCCACGTAGACCTATGTGACAGAACAAAGGATGTTACGACATTAAAGCTATGTATTTTGTACTTAGGTCGTTGATTCACAATTTACTAAGATTTATATTTATGAAGAAAATTACACGAATCAAAGTTTACCAAAAGTAAGGTCTTGATGACCTGTTGATAGATAAGAAATCATGCGAATGAATAACAATTATTTATGAACAAAATTGAGGTCTTAACGGCACTCCCAGTAGCATTTACAATTGAGCGGTTATACAATTTGAAAAAGAATAAATTGACGTCTCGATGACGCCCTTCTACGAATAAGAATTCATAGGTGAAATCTAATCAACGGACTTCGGAGGAAGAGGTTATGCTCTTTCGGGTTATCTAGGACTGGATTTTCAGTGATTGATAAGGCACGTTGGCTTGGGCCATGAAATATTTGTTCTGGGCACCGGGAAATAGGGAGTAGGGGCTGCCTGACGGGCTTAGTGCCGAGGAGTCGCCATTTAATTTTTGTCTTGAAAAAGACTGTGATCAATTGCTGGGGTCAGAATTGATGGATAGGTTATATTTTTTTTTTTATTTCATTCCCGGATGGCTTGCAGAAAGAGAAAAGAGTTTTTGATGGGAAAATCCAGGTCCGAAAATATTCTCGGATAGTATGGCTGATTTTTTTTAAGTCCTTGTCAAGATTTACAAAGAAAATAAAGTTTCAAAAAGTAAATAAAATAAATACATCAATATAGTAAAATTGAAGTTATTTACATGGAGTTGTAGACACTAGAAAAGCCACCTTAAACGATTTTTAAAGAATTTCGTGACGAAAAACATTGAATTTAGACAATAGATAGTGTAATATGCAATTGAAAATAATTAAATCATAGGTAGATAATAGAAATAGACAGAATAAAAAAAAATGAAATGGAGGAAAAATATTGGTGCGTACAGAAGTCTACGCTTTTATTTCATCTATTACAGATTTTCTTTGATCCCGAGTTCGGACCATTCCTGTCATATTTTGGTGATGGTTGGCATAAGAAGAGATTTACATGAGAGAAAGGAAGGAAAGAAGAAATTTGAAGATGAAAATTATTGAAGGAATGTGTTTATTTTAACTCGGGATATTGACAGATCAAGTAAAGGACGGTTAGAACAGTGATCATTTGGATATAGCATATAATTATTTAGCTTGTGAACACTGTCCTACCTCAGGTTTTTTTCGTCATGGTTTTCCCTGAGGACATGGACAAATGTCAGGACAGTGTAGGCTACGTATTTCAGATCGAGTTTAGAACGATGGACCATGACACATCATAGGGACATTTAGGCAGTTGTAGGGGCGGCAACTCCCAGGAGGAGAGAATTCTTAAATAGATAGTGAAGTTGTCGGGACGACAACTTTTTCGTAGGGGAGGATAGTGTTATGAACATGGAGAGTAGCCTAATAAAATACACAGGATAGAAGAAACGACAAGCGAGCTCGTCATTGACAGAACTGACGAACTGACGATCGAACCTTCAGTTGTTTAGGAGTCTCGGGATAAACGTCATGATGTGCGGCCGTACTATGATAAGCGATCAGGGATCATTTTGTAATTAATAAACCCGCCCCGAAAACAAATATCCGCGTTGTCATTTCGTTACAATATATATATATATATATAGTATATATATGACATGTACAAGTGCGCGTATCAACAACCCAGTACGTTGAGAGACCAAGAGAAGCACAGAGTTAGTGACTTTACTCGTTAAGCAAGCCCTCGGGCTAAACGTCGCTCCCTACGAAATATATTCCTTCTTCGTTCTCCTGTCGTTCTCTCTATTTATCCCCTTTTCTCTGTCTATCTATGCCTGTCTTTCTATCACGCGGAACTGCGGTCCTCGGCTTTTAACGATATTCCCGCATATGCTTTATCTACAGCTTTCAAAAGCGAGAGATGCATGCAGTATGATATATGAAAATAGGTGTCCACAGACAAGTATAACTTTTTCTGTAATCGATATGGTAGTGCATAGGTAGATTAAGTCTAGAAACAATTTGACATCAGGAGATTTGGTATAGTATCGTAATGTTTTACTCTAATGCCTTTTTCAGGATTCGCTTATTACCCATATGGAAAAGAAGTATATTACAAGATATATACGAGATATGTAAGAGGTATCGAACTTATTGCCGCAAAGTATATTTTCATAACTCCGTAATATATGTATTATGTATCTGTTATATATCCTCCCGGATATATCGGGCAGATATATCCAAGATATATAAGAGATATAGAACTTATTGCCGCTATATATAGAGATATATTATTTATATATCTGAAGTATACTTTTTTCATGGGGGTAGTTCGGTATGAAACCGTGAGAAGTACAAAATTATCAATACGTGCCTCAATTATATGAAAAAAAACCACGGTTACGAGAGAGCTCAGTAATTAAGAAGCAAATGTTTCAAATTTATCGTCTGCGTCATCTTCCTTGTTTTATAACTCCCGCAAAATTCATAGATTTATCACGAATGCGTAGTATTCAAATATGAGATAAAATCATCACGGGTGCGAAGCACTACATAATATAGTATATGTTTAGGGCATAATAGTAATAATAGTAATAATAGTAATAATAGGGCATAATAATATGAACGCCAGGACTGTGGTTCACGCGGACGGCCTCTGGAAAAAATCATTACCCACCGAAAGCGCTATATATCAAGCGAATACATTCATTATAATAGCAGTTCTAGACGAAGGATAACATAAAAAATATTTGATCCGAGGGCAGAGAATACCGCAACGGTTATAGGCAAGTCACTTAACGAGATCGTAAAACAGCTTATGTCTGTATCTCTATTTCCCTGTTCTTTCGTCTACGTTCTCTCTCTCTCTCTCTTGGCCTCTTGTAAAACCTGCGAAACGTGCATTTTTCTCACGTCAACGCAAGCGTGCACGACGTTTATTATATAACTGTAGATATCGAATACTGGCAAACAAGAAAACGTAACCCGCATCGCTTTTTAAGGGTCAAATCTTGTTGGTTACGCCTTTTCGTATGATAGCAGTCGATATGTATATAAACGATTTCTGCTCCACCCGTCTTCGCGTATAATCGCACATTCACCAAACAGAGGGGGATCGAGGAACGTTCTGAGGGCTATACGAGCTTTCGCGAGGGACGCGAACAGTCACTTCAATCAACGTCTACCACTATACAAAAAATCACGAAAATGATTTCCGTTTTCTTTTACAGCGCACGAGAATTGTACTCACGTTTATGCATTCGTTAAATGTCTATAAAAGATTGACACCTATTTTAAAAATACTATCCTTACCATGAATTTACCTTACATCAGAAAAATCGATAATCTCTGACACTGTTCGATGTTAATATAAGTACATCTCGCTGATTTACAAAATAATCTGAAAATTTGTGTCAGGAATTTTTCGGTTGTTTTTGTTGAATCGAAAAATATACCGAGAAGACGAAAAAAATCGTGAGGTTCTTCTGAAATTTTTTTGTGGAGGAAATCGTCAACTTGAGTTGGATTATACCCTATATATGTATGTATTACCGTAGAAGAGTGCATCGGTGAGTAATATTTTTTGTGCTCATTTCTCATCATCTTTTTTGCAGTGTGCAATTCTGGGTCATCGAGTTACCTCATCAGCCGCGAGCCCTCTCGTGTATAACTCGACAATCCTGCACGAAGAAATATGAATCCCTGAATAAATACTAATAAAAAATAAACTTTGTTCTCCCCTCTCTTTCTTACTTGCCCGTCCCTCGTTCGTACTTTATCCCAGGCTGTATATATTTCATATAATCTTGCGAGAGCCCATTTACCTGAGCCATTTACTCTTCACTCTCACACTCCTATCTATGTGTATGTGTGTGTGTGTGTGTGTGTCTCTCTCTCTCTCTCCCTCTCTCCCTTGATCTCCCGTTCGTACTTTTTCAGTCTAGTTATTCTTTTCCTCGATGGATAAGAGGTACTCCAACATGGAACATAATGTGTAAGATTCATGAAACTTTTTTTCACTCGAGCAATTACAAATTTTTTCTTTCTCTCACATCCCAGAGTGCATTCGTTCCCCGAACGTATGTACATATCGTAACATTATATTTCCAATTAAGGTTGACAGAAAGTTTGCCATACCCATCTTCATTTGGCTATATTCGAGCACATGAGAATACGGCAGCGTATTCAACTCCGGGGAATAAAATCGTTTTAATTTAATTAATTACGCGGGTCTGAGATTCTTCTGCGTCTTTGGATATTCAAAGGATCCTCTTAAAAAATGAACCCACTCTCGGTTATAGAAACCCGTATCTACAAAAAAAAATCTTGTGAATATTACATTCAATAAAAAGAGTAACATAATTCAGAATAACGAGAGATGAAATTATATTTCAGAAAGTATAGTCGAGGGACATCTTTCATTTTTTATTTTAATTTTTCTCGCAATATTCGCTGATTTGCAATATTTAACAAACACGATAAATATGTATAATTATTAATTATATTGTGACAATGAATAGTATTGATGAGCGAATGCGGGCTTCTCACATTTTTTTATTCTAATTATTTGGCATCTCTCAATTCTGAATCACTTAAATCTTTTTAGATCAAATGGGATCACACGATTCCTTTCTCACACTCCATAACGATAACCATAAGTGATTAGGCTCTGAATCGTTTTTACTGAAAGATCGTTGCATGGCTTTTTTTTATCATTATTGTCACTGATATTACTATATTTTATCCTTGATTTGTCATGAATTTCCATCTGCACGGTGCCCCGGAATGGAGATGATAGTGTGGAGTAATAAAAGTACGAAAATATTTAAAGAGAGGTCTAGAGAGGGAGAGAGAGATAGATAGATAGATAGATAGATAGATAGATAGATAGATAGATAGATAGATAGATAGATAGATAGATAGATAGATAGATATTTTATTATGCCCTAGCGTACTATGGGGCAAATTGTTAGAAGTTTGAGTAGTACATTTTATCTTAAAACTAAAACTAAACTAAAAAATGAGAGAGAGAGAGAGAGAGAGAGAATTGTATGGGCATCAGTCATGCACCCTCTTGAGGTTCTTCCCCAAAGTATCCGGGCGAAAGAGTAGAAATTATCTCCCTATTCACCCTCTTCTTCGCACGTATATACACATCAGCACAGGAATCACAAGGGTGAAACGTGTACAGGTGGCTGCATGTAATTATTCTAATGCGAATTGAGTTTCGTACTACCGAAACCCACATTCGAATACGTTTACCCGATATACTACACCAGAGTCGTGTCACCTCCTCGTACAGGAATCCTTTAGACCTATATGGGACATTTCTCTCTAAATCGACCCTCTTAATCCGTTGCAAGGCAACGCGAGTAAAGCGGTCGGCATCATTTTTCGGATTTTTTGTTTCACGATCGGTTAGCTCGTTATCAATGGTATTGTTGAGCATTAACGATTTTCCTAACGTTGCCACAGAATCGATATTTTTCTCGTAATAATTTCGAAATATTCATCATTTGATGACGAAGAAAACTATTGTGTGATATAAAAAGAATTAATGTTATCAGTTTTAATTACTGATATTAGAAGAATTATTCACTGCTGTCTTGATGGAATTTCTATTAATTGATATTTCATGCCAAAGCTCGTGCATACACAAAAACTTTGCTAACGCTCTCCTATGCTCCGAGTATTATACCCAGCACCCTATTGAAATGTCATCACATCTCTTCTTTATAAAATACGTATATTCATGAAAAAGAAGACTCTGAGTAAAACAAAAATTACAGCGCGTGCTGTTTTGTCAAGAGGCATTATTTTATAATTTGAATTTGTGAGCAGAAATCGAGAAATACGAGGAGAGGTTGCAAACGAGGCGAGGAAACGTTGAAAAAGTCTTTGGGGATTAGTTAACGATGTATGTATGTGTATTTAAACAGATACACAGATGAAGCTAGACTCGAGCAGAGTTTGACAAAATGAAAACGAGAGAGAGAGAGAGAGAGAGAGAGAGGAAGATATAGAGAGTTCGATAAAGAGAAAGGGAACAAAAGAGATGGGGAAAGGGGAGGGGGTTTGAAAAAATTACTACCGTCTGGATTCTCAAGCCCGGTTGCCGATGGTGTACTGCTATCCATCAGCGCAATCGGCCTATACATAGCATTGGCACCTCCACGATAAAAAGTGGGGCGAACGGGGACGAGAGTCTACCGAACGAGGAATCGAGAGAGCGATAGTTCGGGCTTGAGCTTTTTTGGATATAGCGCGAGCTTCGGGAGAAGAACGAGTGAGCGATAGAGCGAGAGAGAATATAGACGAGAAATGCTCATGAGCTCTCCCGTCTGGTGAGGGGAAAAATGGGCAAAGCCAGAGGAAGGAGGAACCAGCGGAACACGTA
The DNA here is from genome assembly GCA_963564615.1 of Rhorus exstirpatorius. Lineage (NCBI taxonomy): Eukaryota > Metazoa > Arthropoda > Insecta > Hymenoptera > Ichneumonidae > Rhorus > Rhorus exstirpatorius. The sequence goes on along the minus strand of OY751315.1, from coordinate 31,561,824 downwards.
ATTCCGGTCCGGACGAACGTGTGGCATCTCGGTGCTTATACGCGAGGCACGATGGTTTGGTACCTCGTGTTCCTCTACATTCTCGCTTCCTTTCTTTCTCTCCGTATGAAGTGAAAGAGGAGTCAGCACGAACTATGTGAGAGACTAAGACATAGATAGATAGATATATAGATAGATAGGTAGGTAGATAAAGGAACTGGAGGAACACACAGCATCGCACATACACACAGACACGAAAAAAGAGGAGAGAAAAGCAGGGCTTAGAGCGAGCGTCCCAATTTTCGGCCCAGTAAATTCCAATAATGTCCGTTACCCTTAAACTGTTCGTACATCACGTTCCGCGAGTCTGCCGCTCGATTTATAACACTGAAATTCGAGGGTTATCGATATCTATCGAAGACACATAAAGGGAGAATAGAGTAAGGTAGCGGGAGAACCACAAAGTGCTTAAGCTTTCCCCTTTAAAATTTTTTTTTACAATATGTTTTTCTCCATTCTCCGTCACTTCGTTCGCTGCTTGCTCAAGTATTCTTGCACCCCACAGACGCGTGACCAAAAAGAGGATAGGGGTGAAGAAAGATGAGGTGGCTTCAAGTTTTTGGGCTTCCTCTTGCTTATGCTCTCGTGTATATCAACGTGAAATTCGATCTACAGCAGGGAGGAAGCCTCTCGAGAACGTGTGGTTCACTCCAGACCCTGAGTTTTCAATGATCCCGGTATTAAATGAATAGCACAGTCACAGTGAACCTTACAGAGATTGCCAACAGCTTTTTTTTGCATGGATGCTTCAAGACCATGGTCTGACTTCTTGAAAAAAAAACATATGATCGAGCACTGTGTCGGATGTCGGCATTTAATTTTCCGTACGTATGTCTGCTCGATGGTTCGAATTTTCGTAATTTCGAATGTATTATCACGTATATACAGGGTGAGGCAATAACTATTAGCAGTAGAAATATTTTCTACCTTGCCAGACTTAGGCGAAAACTTTTCCTACAAAAGCTGCATGGTTCGTAGGGGGTCATCAAGTGGTGGCTACGAGGTTCATCTAGGTGGAGGCGCTTCGAGCATTTCAAGGTCACCTGCGTTTTTTCAAATAGATCCACTATTTTTTTTCTTCGTAATTTCATCGAGGAACTATGAATAAGTTCACACACCAAATTTCGTCATGATCAACCAAGATTTAGCAGAAAAAATTTAGCATTGAAGAGAACAAAGTTTAAGAATCACCGTTGCGAACAATGTAACAAAATGTAAACAAAGTCGTACGAATTACCTCGATGTTGCTTTGATTCACGTATTGAAACCTCGATTAGAGCCTTTTCGTTAATACAGACTGACGTTATTAATGGGACCATACAAGTAATACGAATCAGATTGCAAGCATGAATTGAAAGTGGTGGCCATCATCTTGGTTGATCATGACGAAATTTGGTGTGTAAACTTATTCATAGTTCCTCGATGAAATTACGAAGAAAAAAAATAGTGGATCCATTTGAAAAAACGGAGGTGACCTTCAAATGCTCGAAGCGCCTCCACCTAGATGAACCTCGTAGCCACTACTTGATGACCCCCTACGAACCATGCAACTTTTGTAGGAAAAGTTTTCGCCTAAGTCTGGCAAGGTAGAAAATATTTCTACTGCTATAATAGTTATTGCCTCACCCTGTATATAGAACGACAGATCGGAATTGAAGTTGGTGAATTTAGCATACACCGAGAAAAGTGGCTTGATTTTATTTTCGAATCGTTTCATTTTTGAGTCCACATTTCCAAAAGAGGATTTTTTTAAAATATTCAAATGCAATGTGTCTATGGAATATTGAAATACATGCTGTACGTAAAATATCTTATTTCGCCGTCTTCAATCAACAAGATCGGGTAACAGACTACCGATTAGTTAGATATTGGATGCGCACAAGTGGAGTCTGAGGGTAACTTCCTCACGGATTATATCCCATTGCGTCTCACTGGATCATCCTGTAAAGGACAGCGGTGGTGGGAGGCTCGTGCATAGTCGGATACGCGTTGGTTAGCGTTGCTGTGCTGTAGGTGCTACGGCAGTTCTCGGTTCCCGGGGAATTCGAGAGCAAGGAAGACAAAGGCAGGAACGCATCGATGCTCGGTAAGCTCGCTTCTGCTGCTCGTGTACATACTATTGCTGTTAAGGAGACAAAGCGACAGCAGCGAATAATGTTCCTGCAGTTGCTGCCAAGGATGTCCTTTGACGCGAGGCTATCTGTACACACTATTACGCCATAGCTGGAGGGATATGTATGTATATGTATACAGTATAGTATACCGAGTGGAATTCGCTAATTATGCAAAAGCTTTTTCGCATACTGGGGAAAGTGAGGTTCCTTGACTCACGAGCGTAATAAGCCACCTGGACTAAGCGTCTGTATGCGTCGTAAGCACGATAATATTCCATTAAATTTGTGCTTTGAGAAAAGAACTGAGATTTTCATCATTCTACTTGGTTTATAAAGACCTACATAGTTCTAAATTGACAATAATGCTATTGGGGCATATTGCGTCGCTGGAACTGGGATATCATGATCCAGTAGAAATAGTTTGGAAATCGTATAGAAATGTTAACTATCAGATCTTTGAGTCTCAGTAATATATGATGTAAAATAACAACGCTGTAAAATGAGGTTCACTCGGGATTCGAATGAAGCTTCGAAATGAAGGATTCGAAATAATTTGTCAACTAGATAATTATATTCTTTATTCTCAATAAAAATGATGCCTGTAATTAGTCCTTACATCATTTCAATTTTTTCACAATATTTCATGAATGAAGCCTCGAATGAAGGATTCGAAATAATATGTCAATTAGATAATTATATTCTTTGTTCTCAATAAAAATGATGCCTGTAATTAGTCCTTACACCATTTCAATTTTTCCACAATATTTCATAATTATATTCTTCTCTTGTAAAGTAATTTTAAATGATTTTGCGAAACATGATGAATATTAGACCGAAAGTGCGCAGGGCCCGATGAAAAAAAAAAAAAAAAAACAATAGATCGTACGAGCTCGTTGACAGTTGTGACGATATTTTCCCCAGTTTCAAACCAAACTTTTGTAAAGTTGACTGGCATTGTTGGTAACTCGATTACGGAGCTTATGAAAATATCCGGAAATGGTGAACAAACAATGTGTGGATGAAAAAGCAATGAGAGGCACACCGCGATATTACGTTATGAATCTGGTGGAGTATGGATGAATAGTTTTATACTATAATACGAAAACATTCGTCGAGCGGTTAAAGTATTCTATGCGAAAGGTGACTGAAGCCATATCATTTCGCAAAATGTTCAATACGCTGACTCGCTATGTTTGGCCAAAAATTCTTTGTTTCGTTAATCCATTGCTTGTGCTCACAATGTTCGGTTAATTAACGATTCGGCTTGTTAAAATTTGACGAAATAATGTAAGTTAAAAAGTGGGATTGGGTATGGTGCAATATTTAAATGACAGTGAAACGGTAATTGAAAATAAAGTCGGCAACTAAAACTGGACTTTATTGAAAATGCAGAAGAGCACGTCTTCCGCCTTCGCTGGTCGAAACCGATCTCCTCTCCCCAAGCTCTCGAGAGGGAGTCCCTCCTTATTTCCTGCATTCGTCAATCCTCACACACATGCATCAAACATTGACATTGCGTCATACTGATTTCTGTAAAACTACGCATTACTCTATTCGGACTCGAAGAGCTTCTCGGATTTCTTATCTCTTATCGCATATTTTATTGCTCTTCGACCCGAACCTATCCTAAGTCCTTAATTTACGACTTTCCCTCAACCTTTTCTCTTGCAACCATCACTCACACGTTCGTATGTAAAAAAACATTCTCGCCACTTCTTGCTCTAGCTTATTATTAATACTAGCTCCACGCTGGAGGTCCGCGATCCGACAATAATGTGACCCCGTAAGAGGTCACACTCAAGTTTTTTTTTTTTTCAGAAAACATGAAAAACTATCTTTTTATTACTAATAAGACGCGAATTTGACGTCAAAGCGACTATTATCTGTCAAATAATTCAGTGTTTGAACATGGGGAAAGATATTCGATTATGGGGGCGGCAGCGAGGTCTGTTGCCATCCGCGAAAATATTTATACGCCACTTTGTATTTATCCGCTTTTTTATACTTGGTCGTGTGGAATCCTCTCGACATGCATCGGGTGATTTGTAACAATATATGCATCTCGTCTGGGTAATTGAAATAATTGGGTCATATGCAAAGTTCTTTTTGCAAAAATATGCTAGCTGTGTGGCTCCGGTGCTGCGCCTTGTCGGCCAAGCCCGGCAACCGCGAGGTACAGGCGCCATCAGAATAAGTGACGGACGCGATGGCGAGTTTTACTGATTTGTGCCAATATATATAGTCAAAGACGCCACTCAAAAAGAGTGTGCAGTGTGTTTGGCTGTTCAAATTCAAAGAATAAAAGAGGATCGATTTCCCGATAAAAGCTGGGAAGTGGAGCGTAGGCTTCGATTGATACAAGCTGTTAAAAAATGTAACTATATGCTCAACTGAATACGATTAAAAAGACCTATCAGTTACACGAAAATCCACGTTTCGTTTGTTCATTCGTACTTAAATAACGTCGATGATTATAGTAACATTGTTTATAATTTCATGCACTTCGGATACGTGGTTGCTTTCAAAAAGTTTAGTTCCTATACGGATAAAAATAAACAAAGAAGTACATCTACGAGTCCGGTCAACATATTAAAATGTTCACATTTCCAATTTTTATCCTGTAGCAAATTAATGCTGTTGTGTTAATTAATTCATTAGGCTTCATCTTGGTTTGTTATGAAACAATATCACATGGCTTCGTTCCGCGCGAGATTCTTGTGTACCACCAGATTATTTGAATTATTACATTATTTGTACTAATAAATACACGAAATACCTTTCGGTATTTGATTTTGGGTCGAAGGATATGATCGAAACCACTTGAAACCCACAGAGAATAATGACATTAGGCATTGAAACTGACTTTTTAGCTATCCGCGCGTATACTTTCATGTGCTTTCAACTGGCATGGCGATTATAATTTAATATTCTGTTCCCCCGCGGCTGTCACCGTAACCGTCAACTGAAAAACAATATTGTTATGTGTATGAATTTGAATTGGAGTCATGAGCTTGGCATTTGTGCCTTCATAACGTTAAATTAGTAGGGGAAAAAAAAATCGTCGCATAATCTCTAGTAAATCTTGATCCGATCAGGGAAACGTCTTTTGCATCAGGAACACTAATATTTTGGGAATTTTAAATTGAATATACGAAGTGCTGGATGAAATTTTTTAACTGACTAAATTTCATCCAACCAAATCGAATTGAATCGAATTTCATTCATTTCTGTATCCAAATGGCTGCTGTTATTGCTGCGGATATCTCAACTGGCCAGTTTGCATTCGCTATACTTACATCCGTTCGTAAAATATGAGAGGGACGATTCAAAATCAAACGTGGAGCTCGAAAAAATTAAATCTTCATTATCATGATACTTTCTGTATGTGTACGTATATGTAGAAATTACTTAGCGTCTAGACGCTCGCGTAATAAATAATTCTGCATACATGTAGATTGACGTCGTGACATTCCGAAGAAACTGATCATCAGGTCTCATTCGCATGATCGACCTGAGAACCGAATGTGAGCCGCATAAATCCCATACAAGCGCGAACAGAACCCGCCGTTAGAAAAAAAAACGCCCATCGCACCGAGAATCGTAAATTTTTTGCCCCGAAGTTCGGATAAAATGCCTAGAAGGCAATAACGAGAGGAAACATGAAAGACGAGAATCAGGAAGGAAGGAAAATAAACCTGGCATAAAAAGAGAAAGGGATTGTTAAAATGAAAGAGATAGAGAGAGAGAGAGAAAGAGAGAGAGAAAGAGAGGATGAAAAATCGTAATTTTTTAAGGAGCTGTACGCTAAAAAAAAATTCATGAAAATTGGTAAAGCGATGAAGTTTACGAGACAAGGAAGAAAAATGAACGCCCAAGATTTAGATAATACTAGAATGAGTTTTGCCTCACGTAATGCGTCACACGAAAATCGATGGTAATTGCTTCGTCCTTCTGACCTATTTTTTGGAGCGTCAGAATCGATTGAAAAATCACTTTATGACGAAATTATTATGAATTATCATTTTTAACAGTTTTTTTTTCTTATTATATTACTACCGATGTCTGATTGACCCATAGTTAAACCATCTACCACTCGAGATCGTCAGATCCCGGGTGTTGGAAAGAACGATATATCCTCTGCTAACGAGCAAAACCAATATTCAGTTCGTTACAATGCTCGGATGAGAGAGGAAAAAAACTGTTCAAATATAAATGGCATATGTGGCTTATAGGAATAAAGCCAGTGTTCAATTTCATAAAGCACGTATAAGGTATCCGATTCCATTAGATGTTGAGTATGCACGATACCCAACCATCTATACATTTTCACGGTGATTAAAGGATTGGATACACATTTTGTTTCGGGTAAGCTTTGATCCATTAATTATGAGAGAGGCAAACAGACAGGGAGAGAGAGAGAGAAAGAGAGAGAGAGAGAGAGAGAGAGAAAAAGAGAGCGATAGGCATCGTAAAAACTGAATAATGAGGTTCATAATCAAATTTCTAAAGGATAAATAGTTGTATTAAAGTATCAATTACCGAGTCCGTCGGACAATCGCAGTTCGGGCTCTCGCAATCCCTTCAGAATTGACAGGTCCATTGCACTCGCCCTCTAGGATTTGATTCACATTTCTTTGTTATCATTGGTACACTCCTAAAAGGCCTGCATTTTTTTTATACAAATAGTTGCTACTTATTAATGATACGTTTTTTTGACATGAAAAAAACGGTTGGCCTCGAAATAATTCGCGAAAAATCCTATTTAGATATCGGAATTCTCAACCTACACTCACTCCGAGATGTCGTTTAATAATTTTGCTGTCCAATAGTGGAGTTTTAAGAATTTTTTTTAGATCTTTGAACCAATGGCAAACTTTGTATTGCGAAAAATTAGAGCTCAATGACCGTTAGCGGAATACGATCTGTGATACGAGTATCACGGGTACTCGAGAAGTAGCACTGCTGTAGGAGGCTCTCGTTTTACCTCACTTCCTCTCTCTTTCGGGTCCATAGTCAAAATTCGAGACAGAGAGAAGGTGAGAGAGAGAGAGAGAGGGAGAGAACTGTGGGTTGAGATTGCCTGTGTTTGTTTCAACGTGTTAGATACCGTGATGGGGTTCGAGACAAGTGAGAGAGAGCGAGAGAGAGAGAGAGAGAGAGAGAGAGAGAGAGAGAGAGAGAGAGAGAGAGCGATAGAGTGGTGCGAGGTGCAAAGGGATGGAAAACCATAGTAGCGAGCGAGCAGCTGCGGAGGCAGTGATCGAGCGGTCGCGACTTAATGAAACTCTTAAGTGCCGACTATTAATATGGCTTTCGAGGTTCCACGAGTAGAGAGGTAAAGGTACAGGTTCCCGTATGCGGAGTTACGTTCATCTGTGTATATCATTATATAAACACTGTAGCCAATGTGAACTGGTTAAGGGGAAAGGATAGGACTTGAGGTTGAGAGGTCGAAGAACGAAGAGCCGTAGAGGGAAAATCACATGGCTGGAAGCATGAGAGTAAGCGAGAGAGGAAAAATTATATTCAAGTTCGAGGGAGAAACCTCTCGTATCCTGAATACATGCACGAACCAGACATGCACTTTAACACTGGCAAAAGTTTGTGCGAAAGCGAGGCAAAGAGAACGGAGGAAAGGCATGTGTAACTAGCGATGGAACGCGCCGAGAGATACCTAGAAGAGGTAGCAAAGCATCAGCAGGAAGTCGAATGAAATTCCGGGTGGCAACGTATATGTATAAAAATATGTCGGTGTGTCTGTGTCTGTGTGTGTGTGTGTGTGTGTGTGTGTGTGTGTGTGTGTGTGTGTGTGTGTGTGTGTGTGTGTGTGTGTGTGTGTGTGTGTGTGTGTGTGTGTGTGTGTGTGTGTGTGTGTGTGTGTGTGTGTGTGTGTGTGTGTGTGTGTGTGTGTGTGTGTGTGTGTGTGTGTGTGTGTGTGTGTGTGTGTGTGTGTGTGTGTGTGTGTGTGTGTGTGTGTGTGTGTGTGTGTGTGTGTGTGTGTGTGTGTGTGTGTGTGTGTGTGTGTGTGTATAGAATGTGGATACGTGTGAATGCATACGTGTACATGAAAGGCCTAGTGTATGTTATTTCGGCAATCGGAGTCGCGAGAGCTAATATCCGGGAGCCTACAAATCATGCGTAAAATACTAGTTGGCGTTTATTGGCTTATCACCGTCGGAGGTACGGTTGAGAGGTGAGGTCGGTGGCAAGCTCTCTCGTCCGGAATCGCATCGGTAACCACGGGGCTTGTTGACTTTTTCCGCGACGAGCTTTTCGCTTTTCGACCGTGCAATCCAGTGCAGATTTAACACGCGCATTTCGTGCACGCACACACATACATTTGCAAGGTAGAATCAGACCATGCAAACGAATATGTCGATTTTCTATCCAGAATATATATTATGGTACATGTATAGGGCATTCCATAGCCAATTAAAACTCTCATAATTCAAGGATAACATGAAGTGTCTATGCAAACGAGTTCGTGCGAGGTTAAAACTTGAATAAAGCCAAGAATGGGCCGAGTTTTGTTAACAATTGAATAATGCTACGTAGAGTCGTCACGTGGTGTATTACACAGAGTTGTTTTCCGAAGAGATGCGTACGATAAAGTTTTAAATGCGCCATAATACTAGCCAGATCACCAGCCGCATTATAATGTCCCAGCAACAACAATGTCGCTATGTTGAAAGCATCATTAATGCAAATTGAGTGAGTTGCTTCTCCCCTATATACACCATATATATAATATATAGCTCTTGACCAACCATACCGCATACGTCACTTTACCGCAGCGCTCTAATCATTTCACGGGAAAAGCGCGAGGAAGTGCGGATGGGGAGGCATCGAGTAGAATAAACGATAAAGTGATTGAGCCTTTGCGGTGGTTGAGCCATTTCTTTTCATTCTATTCAGTAAGCGGTATATGAGAATATGCGAAACGATATTGCATCGATGACAGAGGCTAAAGCGAGTGATCGCAATTACCACTGTGTTCACGAATAAATTCCCATTTTGATGCATGTATACGTTCATTCGATACGCATGGCATATTGATGTCTCAATTAAATGAAATTTGCGAGAATTCGAACGGCATTGTTGTATCAGGCTCACGCAACAGCCGCATTTTCACCCACATTACTCATATCCTGGATATATTTATATATTTATAGTTTATACTAGAACGATGGTAGTTTATTGAGAGAATTGGGAGAGCGGGAATGAGAGACGAAAAAGAGTAACCAGTAGTAGAGAGAGAGAGAGAGAGCGAGAGAGGAAAAATAGGAAGAGAGAGAACAAAATAAACGGGGAAAAATGGAGAAAACGTGAGAGAAGAGTTTTACATAGAATAAAATCGTTCGATCCTGCGGTAATTCATCGGTGACTCGCCGAGAGCTTTTCATACGCTTACACGATTGTGAATGTTCTCTTCTCCCTTACCACTGCACGGCCGGACCGGAGAAAATGTGTGTACCATCGGGGAACGATCAATTAGTTTTATCAGCCGTCACCTTCCCCCGGGTTCAATGAATCAATTCACGTTTTGTATATAAAATACATCCTTGTGCTCTGTATTTTGTTTTTCATGTTTTTTTTCCCCACATCGTTCTCATTGTCTCTCGATTTTTCAAAAAGTTCGATTATCATTGCAGATTATATATATATATATATGTTATATGGATTGATGCATGAGAACGAAGGTTTTATTGCTCAATTTATGTGTGAAAAAAATGTAACTAGAAACAGCGTATGATTCAACGAAAGGGCAGAGCGGGAGAGGAGACACGATTGACGAGGCTGATGAACGAGGGCGATCACACAGACACAGCTTTGCTGGGGCTGTTGTCTTCACTCTCTCGTTACACGATTTCATGCACCCTTCTGTGAGGTATAAATATAGTACGTAGATTACGAGTAGGATATGTTTTATATGGGATATTCCGTGTCAAATCTGCCGAGCATAAACCAACGGTAATTTGCAGTATCCATCAGTAAATATAATGATAAAACAAGCAATTTGAGACCTAGAACTTGTTTTTCAGAAAGACATGACTGCTATCTGGCGAAACAATTGTGTCAATTTAAAAAAAAAACCTTCTCGATTTACTATACAAGCATTTGAAAAATTGAATTCGTGTCCTCGGAAACCCGTATGCATGCATTAAGGGGACAATGCTAATCCATATTTCTGGCCCGCGATTAATTATTTCAAAGCACATATAATGCTATTTTGTTGGTTTGTAGAAAAATTATGGATGGCTTGGATGACACGGACTTTACCGTATATGTATACATATATATATATATATAATATAATGGCTGAGAGTAACGCAACGACTGGATGTATACAAGGTGGAGTGTTCTGTAGCGCGAGTGAGTCGCGATTTTACTGTTCCCTTGAAAAAAAAGTGTGGTGCATACAAGTTATGTGCGATTCACGGCAATGTGAAAACTGCACTGCTCTTTCGCTTTCTCTCTCTCTTCCTTTCTCCCTCTCTCTATCTCTCTCCGTCCAGCCGTGTACATACGTATATGATAATATGCACCGGTGTTTCCATGTTTTGCTCTACCGGGGGTTTCCCGTGGCACTATAAGGGTTGTATAGCTGAGTAGGAGAAGGAGGTGAACGCGACTCGGCGGCATGACAGAGGTAAAATTCACGACTCTCGACAGCAAACGTACACCCTATTAAATGCGTCGAGTAGGCGTTGGTACACACCCGTACGCTTCAAACGTTGTTTTCGCGCGGAATTCGTTACCGCTGCGTGATAATATCTCGTTGGAATTTTATATTTTTATGCGTTGTATATGTATATATATGAGAAATGCCACGACAAATCGACCTGTCTGTAACCCTCGCTCTCTGCAATTTCGTCGAGAATTCGATAGAGAAAGCTTTGTTAACGGAAAAAACGATTATTTTTCCAAAAATATATTCATGCCAGACTGCTTTTTATATACCGTTATTTAATGGTGGCACTTCTTATATAGTTACTAGATGACGGCTGATGACTGACGATTGATGATTCTTTAAAAACGAGTATTTCGATTTGTGGGAAGTCATTAATTCGTAATAATTTCGTTGGAAAACTATATATATTCTCTGAATTTTCAATTGAATTCTCATCGTCTTCTCATGACCATATGTCTCATTGATATTATTGATATAGCTATACGTATCGCTCGTGTGACGATGTTTATTGCTATAGTATCGCAATGCTTTCAGTGTAAATTCGGATCGCTGCAGAATGGATACTTTTTTTTCAGTGTAGTACGATGTTATAACTAACATGAAATACAAAATGTGATAGAAGCTGTAATGATGAGAGAGAAAAAAACATTGATATACTCGCTCGATCTCTAGGAGATTTCAGCTTGAAAAACATAATGATGTTAAATAGATCATTTTCTATTTCATCCTGTTTGGATGGGTATACGGAAATGAAGATAAAAATATTAGAAAAAAATAATTTTATCGCATTAATTGAATCAAAGCTTAAGCGTTGAGATTGTCACGATTATCGAAACAATTGTTAACTGATGGAGCATTTTTATATTCATAATCAGTTTCCCTAACAACGTTGCTCGAACGTATAAAGTAACTTGGATTGTCGGCTACGTATCCGACTTGAATATCGAGGCTTCTTTTCTTTTCTTAGGCCTTTAATATAAAAGGCGTATACTTTATATCGCTCAAGATTGGCGAAACCCCTAACGACGAGGTAACTCAGCTTCGACGAGACGGCGGGGTTACATGTCGCGTTAAGGGAGAGAATTCGGATCGATGCTAACGGGGCAAAAAAGTGGCGACTTGCGAAATATTCATCGGGGGTTGTTACGGGGAGTTTCGTTATTACGCATCCCACATAAGCCAGACAGGGAGGGCACACGATAATATATACCTTCGCATAGCTTGAACTCCCCGTCGCGTCGTATTATGGATAGTCTTCGTCAGCTAAAAATATCGGGCACAATTCCCGACGGTATGGTTAATCCAAAGGCTCTCTAGTTTCAATGCTCTCGATGGGCTTATTACAAGTCTCTCTCTCTCTCTCTCTCTCTCTCTCTCGTTTCAAAACGACCGTACTTTGGGGCTCCAATTCTCCCTGACATCTAATTTTTTTTTATGTCGATTCGTTTAATAAATTGGCATCCTGTAATAATGTCTTCTTCATTATTTCAAACTTAATTCATATTAATCATGCATTATAATGATCAAATCAAATCCTAGCAACGATCTATATTCACGATCTCAATATAGTATACAGCGAACATGATGGGAATGATTTATTGAATTTCTTTCAACTATATAGTTGATCTTCTTAATTATTCGTTGCATAGAAGGTTGTACCTTGTCACAATAGTATAAATTTCTTAGTTCGAAGTGACAGGGCCGAAAGGGCTAAAACGTTAACAATTAATTACGTCTGTATATGCATATTCATAAAAGTTATTGTTCACTCGAGGTACATTAAGAAAGCTGTCTCGTGGCATCGAGGTCGAATGAGCGTCCAATCATCGACCAGTTAAAATGAATTGATGAACCCTTCTATCATTCTAAAAATAATTTTACTGATTAAGGTATATGCCCACGTATAAAAAATGGTTAAAAAATATATAAATTGTATGGTGAGTTTATTTTTATTTAATGATTTGATTTAATATCACCGGAATATGAACGGCTGTAGATATAAATTTTCACCATGATGTATGCGTGAGTTCATCACTTGGCAAAACTGCATTTTTTGTGTATACAAGTCAGTTTGTGTGGATGGTCTTGACCTCCAAATTGACTGGCTGTTTAATGAATTGACACAACATTCGTAATATATAGTACGAGGTACGCTGTATGTGGGCTGCCATAGAATATCCACAAGAATCGAAATAGTTATAATAACTGCAGTACAGGTATATGCAAATATAACCTGATCTAATGAAAGGTACAGTTATTCGGTCATTGTATAAATAGACTAATTATTACGCATATATGACTTGAAACCAAATGCACAAATAGAAACTTAGGTTATCGGAGCGATCTAATCATCCAATGTGTGAAAGATGTGTTTTGAAAGCTGAAGAAGTAGCTCTCCTATACGAACGTATGCTAGATTCACAGTTTTTGGTGTTGAATCACTCTCCAAAAAGTTCGTTAAGAGGTCCTAAGATTTCACCTTACTGCAATGGAATATTTAATTTCAAAAATATTTCAAAGTAGTTCCTACATCTAATACCTTTATCAACGATAGAACCTCCTCAGTGCAAATGCTACGACCGGAAGTACGGGAAAAGATAAGTATCATCGTGCGGTCATCGTTGTGAAATATGAAAAAAAAGATACAGCATATGTGAGTCCAAAATACTCGGGTGAATTATGTAAAATTACTCATCCACCCTTGCCTTTTTCCCTGTCCATTAAAATATAGATACGAGCAACGGATGTACGCAGGGTTGTACCACGTTAAAAGGAATTCGTACCGTTAAAATAAAATATGTTACATTTCACGAAATCTTTTGGTGAATTGAACTAACAATATTTTTAATATATTTCAATTTATAGTAAGAAACTGCAAAAACTTAATTAATTTATCATTTTGGCAAATTAAATTCATACACGTTATCTATAATCGTGGAATGTGGCGAATTTTTAGAATTTTCCATTGACTGGGGTGAACTTACCGAATCAATTCAATCAATAAGTCAAGTTTTTCTGAAGAGTAGAAATGTTTTGATACGAATTACACAATATATTTCGAGTATATGTTAAAAAAAACACTGTTTGTACGGAATTGACAAATGAATTGTTCCCGAAACAAGTAGACAAGGTTCATACAAAAGCTAATGAATAGCTGGGACTTTATGGAGGGTGATTTTTATCTGTGACATGAAAAAAGTGGAAGATCTGACGAATGGTTATCGTACTTTATAAATTTAATCCAATTTGATACTTTTTTCCTCATTAATAATTCATTTAATTAGTAATTCGAATTTTTCGTTCTTTTTAATTAGCCCCATTTCAACGAGTATATTTTTTTTTTCTTTTATTTCTCGCGTTGTAGTTTCATCGATGTAAATGCGGGGACATCAAACATTATTTGTAAAAGCGACCCGACGAGTTACGATTCATTACATTTTCTGTTTTTGCAATGAGGATGTAGGAAAAAAAAAAAAAAATCGCGGATGTCCACATAAAAAATGCAATGCCTAAAGTAACATATATGTAGAGTAATCAAACGAGAGACGGGAGAACGAAGGACGAAAAATTAATTTGGTCGAGTTGGAACATCTATATGTATGTCCATCGTCGGCAGCGGCGTTTCCTTAACCGCTGCTATTCGGAATATAGGCGGTTCACGTACCGTACACGTATCTGACCAGTCGTAGTGGCTATTAATTAATTAATCGTCGAACCAGCCAATCATGCTGTTTCCACTTGCGGCACGCTCGATCGGCGCGGCGTGTAACAGAGAATCGGCTGATTAGTGATTACAGAGAACACGAGGGCCGACATCACTTCATATATTTAGAGATACACCAGGGAGAGAGTGAGAGAAGGAAAGGGAAAGAGAGAAAGAGAGAGAAAAATAGTGAGAGTGGGCGTGTGTGTGTGTATGTGTGTGTATGTGTGTACAGACACATCAACGACTGCTACTAACGAAAAGGGCAACTGAAATCACTTTTTGTCGTCAAATAGTGTGGGTTACATTTTTTCGTTTGCGACCAATCGAAATATGTATCGATCACAGCATACGACAAGATCAGAGCTCCAATCAAATGTGATCTATGTGTGTTGGTACGAGCAAAAGAGGCGGACACATGAAATAACTGAGTCATGAGCGATTTCACGGATTTCATGAAATAATCGAAAAATAAGCCGTGTTCTGCAAAACTTCGCTCAACACAAACCCACTAAGTATATATATCTAGATATTTATGAGCGAGATAGAGGGACAGAATAATTTAATCGAGAGAAAATTTGGTTTCAATGTTATTTTCTCGCACTTTGCGACATTTTTATTGTTAGAAACAAGTTATTGATTCATCCAGAATAAACACTGCAATGGAGAATATATCAACACGTAATAAAGTATTCAACCAAAAATATATAATTTTTCGACGTCGGATACATGTAGACTTATTCAAAAGATGTTTTTACGTGGTTGATTAAAAAAAAAGGAACGATATTTTTAATCACAAAAAGTTTTAAAATATTAGAAAAATTAACGAATTCTTGAATTTCTATAAATTTTAGATCCGAAAAGAGTGAAACAATTCCGGGTATTCACAATATATGACATTAACGTTTTTTCTGTAATGCATAGAAATATAAGAGTTGTTAATTTTTACATAGGTCCAAAGCCGTATCATTCAAGCGTTTAACATGACGTTTTTGATCAATCTGTAACATATTGGTGTTGTTGACACATACATGTAAGTTGCCTACTGAAATCGAAAAAAAAAATAGAGGGGCCTTTTGCGTATATCAATTAGGCAGAGGACCCCACTGTTCTTTTTTTTGATTCCATCAAACCGTCTACGATAAAAATGGGTTAGAATTTTTTTGAGACTATGCTGACTTGACGCCTCACTTTAAGGTTATATTTATAAGGTAGTGCAGAGCAAGAAACAATTATATATCACTACATTTTGAATCTGGTTAGAGGTAACCGAGCAACATTGTATATTATATTCTTTATGATACTTACTTCCACTTGTATTTTATACGATGGCAATGATACCGGTCTGCCTGATGGCACTGCACCTAATTAACCCCATGACATTGGCTAATTTTAACTCCTCCACCCGTCTCTCATGAAACTCCGCGAGAGCTTGGACCTTAACTATGCCTCGGGGATGAAATGGAAATGCATGTGTGATGCTTTGAAGCCCTGTCCTCATAACAACATCCATCCTGTCACTTGTCATGGGAATGACGGTTTTTCCACTCAGTATTGGCTAACTAATATATTCTTCAACTATAAAATGATTCTACAATATATAGCACAAATTTGTAGCGATATATTGATTTATTATAAAAAAAATTATTGTGTTGATCAAATATCTCATTTTTTCTAAATATTCTGTACGTTTGTATGGGCATGGTATGGGTCGTTGACAATGTTTCATTTGTAAAACTGCCACGAGGTGGCGCCATGGTAGGCTGCGTACAGAGCGAATAGAAGACATCTTCCAGTATTTCTTTTTTTTTTTCTTTAAAAAAATGTGGGCACCAGGAATTAATATAACGTACTAATTTGTTTCTTGCAGTATGAAGAATATTCGTGTAAATTATCAATTCACGCGTGCGTTCTCCCATAAATTACTACAATACGATCCGGATTTTCTTGCACCCCAATTTTATTCCATTCCCCTACATATTATGTGCCCCCACTCTATCGATCCGAAAGCAAGGAAGTATCTAATCTGTAAACTACTACACAGGCACAAGCACCACACGAACGTCCCACACGGAGAAAAATCCTCGGTTTAGAATACCGTAATTAATGTAACTTTTACCAAAGTCGCTGGTGCGTATATAAAAAGCCTGTACGGTAATCCCAACTTCATTTGTCTGGTAAAGCTTGAATCTCAAATCTGGTCCTCAAAGCCAATCTCAGGCATCAGAATTACAAAAACGTATCTTATATTTACTTCGTTCAGGCAGCTTCTTTATTAGTCAATGCTTTAAGTGTTACGATAAAACAACGATAAATCTACTAGTCAATGCTATAATTTTTACGTCGAAACTACGACAAATTTACAGGAGCATATAGTTAAAATTACTGTCGCAATCTGGATCATTGAGCCAAAAAAAAAGGAGTTCTATATACTCCCGTTCTGGTCTTAAAATCATCGTTTGAGATCAGTGAACTCACCCAATTTTTTTCAAAAAAAAAAAAAATCGTTTTTGAGTAAATTTGAATGGTGTATAAAAAAAAATTTTTTTAAAATAAATTTTCTCAAAATGTTTTTGTTCTTTTTAGGTTGAGGTTATTTAGAAAAAAAAATCAGAAAAATCTAAAATGTTCAGGGTCATATGGCCTAGGTGAATTTGCTTTACACGCGAATAGCCAAGACGGGCAATTTCTAGATCTATACTTAACCAGGTAATTTAGCGTCATGTTGGGCACACACGTGTTCGGGATTAACACGATAATCCGTCAGGACGACGAGAAAACGTCGATATCATCGCGGGTGGAGCATCTACGTCTTGTGGCATCCTCCCCGTTCTCGGGGTTAGCCCTCGCGTATATGCATCGCTGGAGGTAAATTGAACCGTGTTGGCGGGAAATATACACTTTATACGGGTCATCGTTTTTTCCAGGCACATGAATTTGTCACCAGAAGCCTGCCTCGATTTATCGTTTTTTTTTTTTTTTTTTTCGGCTATCTTGGAGACGCAAAGGGCACATAGGCAATTAAACGTTGAGCGAACAAGATGTTTCGTTATACATGAGGAAAATGATAAATCGATCAATTCAATCGAGTTTTTCGATAGCGTGGACCGAAAGAAATATAATGAGAATCAAATTACTATGAGCCGAATTGATTTTCAAGTACACGTACACTGGTTTTGCTATATTTTTTATGTATAGCGAACGAATGAAAAAAACAAATGTGTCCGTTTGAATTAAGATAGTGAAAATAAAATAATTAAATTGCATGCGGCCTCGTGAAATATTCAAGGAACTTCATTTGAACCAAGTGAACCGGCGTCGCATTGCCTTAATTATCGAATCAAAACAATATTAATTCTACTAAAATATTCATAATCGCATAATATAGATAACAACTGCCTAACCCTTTTTTTTTGTACTGGACTTCGATAATTGTACATTTTTTTTTCATAACGATTATATAATGGATGGTTGTTAGTTTTGCGCTGAAGCAATTTCAGATTTAAAAGCTTACATTGAAAGAAAATTTACGTAATTGTTATTTTCCTTCTTATCGGATTTAACGTCGAGTTTTCACAATCGTTACGAAAGTACGGTCAATAAAGCTTCCACAGTTTCCAAATTTTGTTTTTCTTTCTCGTGCGTTCCATAGTCGCACCACCAACTTGGATCCCCATGTACGATTTTTGATGTTCAGAGTCTTTATAGATGTTCGAAGTTTATACAGCAGTTTACTATAAAAACGGACTCGTAATCGCTGCAATAAACCGCGAGAACGTGATGTGCAATACAAGATGCGTTACGGGCTTGCACATTATTGCACTACATATATGGGGCATTCCATGACATCATGCTCAAGAGCAATTCCGAGCGGAAGGTATTTCCTCGAAATATGTATTGCTAATATTATATGGACACTTTTTGAAACATGTGTATTTTAAATATGATTCGTCTCAGCAGCTCCGAAAGGTCCATTTTCTTGAAGTTACGAAAAAGAAAATATCAGCAAAATCTGATAAAATGTAACGAAAGCTCGGAAGACTGCGAGAAAAAGATTTCACGACTTCAGAAGTTGGATTCGACATATCCCTCATTCGACCAAATCGACTGGTTCATGACCCCCATCCAGATTTCATTTAAAATTTTTCGTTGCAACGATCCTGTAAGACATGCAGTTTTTCTCTAGACTTTTTTAGCCAGCTGATATTTTATAATGATTAAAGAAAATTACGTGAATCAAAAGGATGGATATTAAATTTTTTCTAATTAAAAAAAATTCTGCATCAAATGTAAAAATTTCTGACCCCCTCATCCTCAGCATGGATCAGCGTTCATTCCAATTTTTTATTAGCAGAAAGCCCTGCGATGGTCAAATCTGAGAAAATTCGGAAAAATCCTGTTCTAAATATACGGATTTTGAAACTAAATCCCCGAGTCTGCCGAATCTCGGTTCGATTGTGTCGATTATTTTTTTCTCGAAACGACAAAAAAAAAAAAAAAAATTGGAGATTATGTCTGTACAGTATATGTATCAGCGATGTTGCATATTCATGGAATGATGTAATACAACAATTGGATGACGGTGCAAGGAGTTCAGGGAATGTGAGCCATTCAAGATGATTTGCACCAGCATACACAGCCCATTCACGACACACTTCGCGCATCTTTCATCTCTTCCTTTTGGCAATATTCACTCCGGCTAGCATCGATTCAAATACCTTCAAAACTCGTTACCCGTCTCGTTCCTGCGGAAACTTTGAATAAGAATGCATCTTATGCTCCTGGACTGTCGGGTTACATATATCCATTTTCATATATAAATATATACATAAGCCTGCTATATATATATATGTATACCTTCTATGTAGGTATAACGTTTAGAGTATAAGAGCCCCAAGAACAGAGAGCTCTCGAAGAGCGATCGAATAAGGAGAAATCGATTGCTGATGCCATTGCGAGGGACTCGAAGAGAGTGTTGGGGTTGTCCTCGAACTCTCGCTTCTTCGCTATGCGGGAGATACGACGACGAGGGCTTTTCCAAACGCCACGTCGATGCTATGCTATTCCTGTGGGGGGGTTGGGAGAAAGAAAGGTAATAAGCCGGCCGTTTGTCGCTCGGGGTGTCAAATAAGCGCATCGCTAGAGAGGCTCCACGACCCGAGGAGATGGTGGTCCTCATACCCCATATCACACCCCTGGCACCACAGTGCAGAGACCAACCCCTCTTTTTCTCTTTTGCTTCTCGCCTCGTCTCTCGTTCTCTTCTCGTCTCGCAATTTTCACCACCCATCGTGACATTCCAACCGCCTGGCATCGCATCGCCAACACTGCTATTCTATCCGACAGGTTTTTAGAATAACACGAAAAACGCGAGGAATAACAATAAGGATACAATGTATCACCGTGTGTTTAATGTGTATAATATAGACTTGGGAAAATGGAACTGATACAGTGTAGCGCGTAAGCTGTAAAAAATCACCACATTATCCGGATATTCCTAATCTCATATAGTATTCTGTACAATACTAATGTGAGATCCCGAATTCCAGGTAATACGGTACTCTTCTTGAATGACAGAGGTTTAAGGTGTATTTGAGAATACAGCGAAATCGGTAGATGAAACTTCGGTTTGATCGAAAAATTAAGCGATCTACTACTCACCTTAAATTTCGATTTGAGGTTAGAGTAGGTCACCACGGCTCTTATATCCTCTCTTCATAATGATGTTCAATAAGCCTCAATAAAAATTTCAACAGAAAATTTCAAAACCATGGAAGAATCGGAAAATTTCCATGTTTTTTCCATGGGTTCGATTTTTTTTTTCCTTTTCAAGAATCAACGTTTGTTGCGAAATAGATTGAGCCAAAAAAAAAATCGGGAATGGTGAAATTGGAGAGTGAAACAATTTTTTTTTTTTTAAAGAGCAGTACGAAACGTTTGTACGGTTTTCAATCGATTGTTCTGATTTGCTTGTGCCTTACTCTGTATACGGACCTGGTGATGAGTATTTTACAGGGTATACGAGAGCTTATTCAATTACAATTATACGAAACCAGAAAGGTTATATTAATATTCACGTCATACAGCTCATATCCATGTACAACTGTGCACAATAAAAGTAATTTTATAACGAAATTCTACGTGGACGTCGCCTTTATATCTATACGTAGTTTCCTATCTGGCAAAACATGAAAAATAGAAACTTTCATCCCTCTTACTTTCGCCTCGACACCCCGGTTGTTATCAAGAACTTTACCGCGCGGGCTCGCGTAACAGCTCCCCCTTCCCCGTTCTCTTTGCCCACGAAGCGGCAGCCGCAGCGGTTGAAATTGAGTTTCTCCTGCTCCCTCGCTCTCTTGCTCGTTCACTCTGCTTCTTCGCTGCGGGAAAATGGGAAGAACAAACGGAACAAAATGAAAAAAAAAAAGAACGAAAAAAGAAAATAATAATAATGTAAAATGGAACAAAAATCTTCTCGCCTCTCTCGGCTCGAAGACCCGAAGGAAAATTAGAGCAGTCGGATCGTTACGCAGTACGTGGTCAATATACGTTACCCTGTATATGCTGTACAGAGCCGTTCGCAAAGTCATACATGTATGCATGCCATGTACCATATACATACCTAGTATATAAATATATTGCTGTGCATTGCTACGTATCCTATAGAAAATATAGCAGCATGCGCGGTTGCTTAATATTGTATTTATACATAGATACGTCACGTATAACATTACACGCTGGATATCTATATCGTTTAAACGGCGAGTCACCGAAGCGTTGGGTACATTAAATGGTCCAAGTTCGAAACTCCCAAGAGTATTCCTCTGTATATATCTCTTGACCAACTTCACCGAGTGTCTTTGCTCGATAAAGGTGTTTTTCTTCGCCTCTCTTCAACGAGTGAGAAGTCTGGCGGTGGCTCCTCTACCAACGGTACCAGTGCATTTTTTTTCATCCCTCTGTCTCCACTCTCGCCCTCTCGCGTGACTCCAGCTTGCCCTCATACTGTCCCTTGCACAGACTCCTCTTTGCCTATCGCATCTTGCACACCGTGGCATAAAGGGCAAGAGAGAGAGAGAGAGAGAGAGAGAGATAACACCATCAACCTGGTACTTTTGGCTCTCGCTTCTGCAAAGTTTTTGTTTTTTGAGTTTTTTTTTCGATCCTTCTCTCTCCTTTGAAGTCTATTTTTGTGGTTTGACACCAAGTGGCATCGAGAGTTATATTGCACGGATCACCATCTCGAATTCACCAAAAAACTCGTGCAAAATATACCGAATTGTGTGTGATCAAGAGAGAAAAAGAGAGAGAGAGAGAGAGAGAGAGAGTATGCAAGAGAAGAAAGAGAAAGTGAAGAACTACGATGATTTCTGATGGGGTTGAACTAGAATAGATATAAATCTATATGGGAGGATTATGCTACCCACGGTATAGCTGTAGAGCAATATAGAAAGAGAGCGAGAGAGAGAGAGATGAACGCGGACAGCGATAAGTAATTTGCTGCTCGACGCGTCTGCTGAGTTTGCGCGAATATTCGTAAAGCACATACTCACATATACACGAGCGTACACACAGTCGTGACGCGAGTATGGAGCGATACATTGCGCGTGAGAACGGTAAATTAAGAGAGGGCACGATGGAGTGAGCGTCCGACCCGGGCGCGCGTCAAGCGGGATTTTATAATCCGGAAATTAAAGCTGTATTATATCCGGCGGAATGAAAAGGGCGAATGAGGAAAATGGTGAAGAGATCGAGTGTCTGTGCATGGGCTCGAGTCCGCTAGCGCTGCAAAGGCATTGAAAAGCTCCTATCCATTTGTATACCGAACTTTCCCGTAGTACGATTGTCGTATTTGCGGTAATTAAAAGACATTACAAAAAAAAAAAAAAGGAAGGAAATAAAAATAATTCGTAACGCTTTAACCGTTGGTGTTAAGCGAGTGATTGTAAAATTCATGCTATATGCAAGAGGCACGGGATATACTTACCAATGCGTAGGGATTATTTGATTAAATAATTTTTTTAATTATTGTATTCAGGATTCGTGAGATTCTTTTTATTGGATTGAATGAATAGAGTCAGCGCACTGAACTGACTGGGTGATGTCTGGAGAGGACGATTGTATTTGATTTTATTTGCCTCGCGACGTGACTGTAGGTTATACTTAGAGAATCGAGTGAGGGTAGCACGGATATATTATCAAAGTCTCGATAGATTAATTGGGCAGGATTCATATGAAAGATAAAGATTCTAATGGCTTGGCTGTGCGTCGAGTCACTGCTGCGTCTATCTTGATATTTAAATCGTTGCATACGGAATTAAAAATATATTTGTTTTTTCGTGTCAAAAGTCTACATCATAAAAAAATCGGTTATTTACACAGAACCCATCTTCAAAAAAAAAAAAAAAATACAGTCACAGTCTATTTCCTTTTGTTATAATACATGGAAAACCTGGATAATTAAAGGTGCAAAAAACGCTTCAATTGATAGTTCATTGCGATAGATCGATGATGTGCTGGCAACAAGTTCTGTATCGATATAATTTCCCCAAATACTTTATGAGTGGCTAAAAGGATATCTCAAATTGCCATTAATCGACTTGCATTAAGCTCCATATTTTCTCTACAGAGGATATGATGCTCGGTGTCGAAGTGCAGAAAGAGCAGGTAAGAGTTGAGTTTAGACGTGGTATAATTGGCGATGAAGGGAAAGGAATAAAGGCGTAGGAAGGAGGAGGAAGCGAAAAGACGGCAATGAGATCAGAACTTGGAGGAATACGGGCACGTACTTGAGGATCCCTCCCGCGAGCACACCACAGAAGCTCTATTAGTATATATGTAGATATATATGTATATATATATATGAGAAAGAGAGTAGTAGAAAATGAAGAAGAAGAAGAACCGAGCGATGGGTTGAAATGGTAACTTTTCTTATAAGATATAAACTTTTCACGCGCGAAAGCCTTCCCGAGGGCTCCTGGAGAAGCGTCGGCATACCCGCGGCGGGAAATATTAGAGCCTTTAAACGTCGTTATTAGTTTGCACTGTGAGTCGAATAACTCCGGGCGCTTCACCCGATGATATTCTCTGCTGGATCGCGAGCTGTGTGAGATTGTATGTACATATATATATGTCGTCGTCTGTGGTAGTCTATAAATATATAAAAAGCGATGAGACGCGACGTGCTCGCGGTGCCCCGCGGACCGCTATTCCATATTCCCTATTCTCTCTTTTTTTCGCTTTATCTTATACCACGTTCGTTCTTTTTTTTTTCTTTCTTTTATTCCTTTCTTCCCTTCTATATTTATCATGTCCCGTGGACCGGAACGATCGATCCGACGTTCTCTGGACGTGACCGTGCCACTGTAGCAGTCTCGCGATAAGCCAGAGCTGATATCATGAACCGCAGGAAGCATGAGCTTGAGGGTGGTGAAGCTGACCGCCTCCACGATCCATTTTCGCGCACACGTCAGGCAATGCAACGTGTGTATATATGTCAGTAAATTATGCACGGTGAAAGATTATTCGGTAAAATTGAGAAATTCGTACGGGTCAAATTAAATTCCTTAGATTTTACGTATAATTTCACAAAATTTTTAACAAACGTGCTTCTTTATACTTCAGTGATAGTAGTAAAAAATTTCAAATAACAAAATCGAAGAACTTTGAAAATTTACTGCATTGAGCTTTGTCCTTGTATAATGAATATACCAAATTCACTTGGCATGATTTAAAATGAAGCTTATAATAAAATTTAGTGGAATAAAAATATGCAAATTTCGCATTGCAAGTCACTGTTAAAAAATGTTCATAAAATGCTCTACAGATACGAGACACGTGAATGCTGTTTGTAGAAAATTGAACGATAAATTATTATGTGCAAGCCCAGGTCATTTTGCGTGAAAAAATAGGTATCACTTAAAAAAAACCATTCCGGTGAAATTGAACTTGGGTTATAGTTACTTTCATATACTTCGTTAAAATTAAAGTAATAAAAGTTAAATCGAACGATCCACCATTTTTTCGTAATTAGGTCATCATTCTGTCACTTTCGATTCCATTTTTTACTTTGCAGTTTCGTTATCATCATTCAGTAATTATTTACTACTTTATTAATCATTTTTTCATATTTAAATATTCTCGAACCACCAAAGCATTTTTTCGTTCGGTAATAATAAAGTGAAGAATATCTATTAGGACAGCTATAAACAATCATTGATAAACTGGCGATTCACCCCTACGATTTACCCCCCAACCCCCTTGTGAGCCACTGAATTATTTCTGCTGAGCTTAAAAAGCGCTTAGAAAAGCGCTTAAGAGCTTAGAAGTTGTACAAGCTATAAACGAAGTATTAATAAACAAGACGCAAAAACAAGTACGAAAAATGATTGATCGATCGAGTAAATAATTGATGTAATTACAAACTCCAAAATATATTCATTCTTGTAACTTTTTCGAATCAGCTGTGATTTGTCGCGTTCATTATACAAAATATCCAACTCCACTAACCTCCGCAACTGGTCTATATGGGATTCCCGTAGCGGTGGGCGCTGCTTGTAAAGCATGCAGAGAGAGATACGCTGAACGAGAAAGGCGGTCTTGGAACTAGAGTATAACTGCAGAGCTAGAGAGGAAACTAAAACGGGGGTAACAACCCGGAGAGAGGGAGAGAGAGAGAGAGAGAGAGAGAGAGAGAGAGAGAGAGAGAGAAAGAGAGAAATGGTTCGAGGGTGCGCGAGGTCAAGCCACGGAAACGATTACACCCCACATGGAAATTACCCTGCGGTCTCGCGCGATTCGAGAGAGCACCAACTCCTCTTGGTGCACGACCCTTGAATTCCAGAGGCCATAGCACACCGGTCGGACGCTCTCCCGCTGCACCCGCATAGAAGTGTGTGCACGGTGTGCATCTCGACTCCCTTTTTACCCCCACCCCCCCCCCCCCCTCCCCCCGTTGCCGCATCTCGCGCTCGTTAGGTGCCTCGGGCTCTCGATTGCAACTACAGAGCAGAGAACGGTGGCGCTAAAGCCGCATCGCGAGAGAAGAGGGTTCGAATTTACGTCCCGCTTTTCGTTCTATCCACACTCTCATCTCGCACTCGTTATCAACGAGTTTTATCAGAGCACCTCTAAAGCAAGACAAATATACCGTTTTACTCGTATTAAAAGCCATTATTACATTCCGTTTCAGTACGCTGTTTATTTCCCCCGTGCTGATCCATTCGATGCAAATATTATTTGCACTTCTTCGAGGCCGATGATTTTTCTGCCATGAAAAATATTCAAGAAAATTGAATGAAACGTAAATTTTTTCTTTTTCTTCCATAGTACAAGGAAGCTCTGCGACGGTGAGAAAGAAAATTAAATAAATATGTTTTTTTGTTTTGTTTAAATCAATGAAAAATCATACTTATGGAAAATTTGAAGGTTGCAAAAATGAAATCTCGAAAAGATTTAAGAATGGCCTGGGATATTCATTCAAAAGCTCGTAAGCAATTGGAGCAGTCATACTCCTCTTTTTTGTGCATTGACTTTCGTTGCAAGCGATGGGGCAATTGAGATTTTAGATTTTTCGAGAAATATCTTGGGTCGGAATTTAAAAATTGTTGCTCATAATTTACGATCGTTCTCGAAGCTTCCTGGCTCGGCTTTCTCATAAGAATGTCAATAAGATGAGTACGGAAAATGAAAATTATTAAGTTTCAATATGCAAATTATGTTCTAATTATTCCTATACGATGAACGAACGATTGCGAGCATGAATGAAATGAAAATTTTTGAAATCAAAGGAAATGTATGCATTCATTCCTTCAGACTTGCCTTATGTAAAAAAAAAAAATCCTACATCTGCGAGTTATTTTTTATTTCCTGAAAGCTCCGTGGAGCCTAGAATCGTGAATTGTATCTCCCGGAGACATCGATTTGTTGCGAGAATAATTGTTTTTCTAATCAGATCGTGATGCCAATGAATTTATACTGGATTATCGATACGCCTCGTGTTTATCAGAGCGTTGAAGAAACGATTCGATTTTCACGACGGAGTAGGATATAATTTAGGTGCAAATGTATCTCGCTCGTGCCATGCCCTTAATTCTCACCGTAGAGGCGGCACTGTATATATACGATACCTGTAATTGCAATACACCATATAGCGCAGTACTTGATTGAGAGCTAGAGCACCAGATGCTTCCTCGTCGAATTATGTACACACACCGGATATCGTGCTATCTCTCGTCGAGAACTTGGGATTTGCCGGTTTAGAGGAGGATCGAGGCTCTCGCGCGTTACACACCGAGAGACACGGCATAACAGCGAATGATTCGACGTGTATACCAAAGATTTATCGGTCGTTGATCGATCGGCTCTCACAATCAGTCGCATGAAGCGAATATATTGAATTATGAGCGCATCGACAAAGGAAATTATATTTTTATGTGACTATTGAATTGAATTCCAGTGAAATTTATCAGATCATCGAATAAATTTAATTATATTAAAAACAAGATCCTTTGAATGCGACAAAATACAATGAATATAGATTTCGATACGAATGGATGGAATCGAGATAATGAGAGCACTGTAATTTTAGAGATTGGCTGATATGATTCAACAAAGTTCATTAGCGAAATTATGCGGTAACTATGCTGAATATCAAATTCAAAAAATATCGAGCGGAGGAAATTTTCCCCGGAAACGTCATTTCTAACCAAACAGCTCTCGTATAACCCACTTTTTTTTCTATTACCAGCTGCAATAATTGAAAAGAGGAGGTAGAATATTTGAACATAAGGTGGTACGACTTTAAACGGTCGGTGTACGTTTTTTTCGTAAGTTTAAATTCTTCAACGAATCGCACAAAGAACTGCAAAAAGCAGTCTTCAGAAAATATTTTTCGCTCTCGTTTTGCCGCAGAAATCTTGTACCGGGGTAGCCCCAAGCATCAACCCTCCACTTTATTGACTTTAAAGATCTTGCCGTTTGGTAGCGAAGAGAGAGAGAGAAAAGGAAAGGCCATTCTGAGGCTGCGGCAAGACCCTGGTTCGACGTCGTAGCTGGATACTCCAGAATATGCTTGTACTGTGCACCTGCTTTAATAAATGGATATATATATATATATATATATATATATTACATATATGTATCTATATAAATACTCCTTGAGATGGTGGTTGGCATTGCTGATTTAATTTGTTGACGCCCGCCACCATGTTTGTCAAACATATGAATTGGCAAATTTACCGGTAACCATTAGGCGGAGATGGAGCAGACATATATGGGATATTCCAGACCACATTGACATACTCGTGACCCTCACAGTTTTATTACCCATTTTTTTAGTATATTGCGGCGCGACACGAAAGAATAGTAGATACGAATTTTAAGTTTTTTTTTTTTTCGAGAAACGGCTTGATCGTTATCAATGAAAGCCTTCCGTTGTTTCGTCATTCTTTTCCCTTTAAAAATGTATGCAGTAAATTTATGTCTCATAAATAACATGTTCCAGGCCCCTTCGATCATGGAAACTATGACGATGTAAATATAG
Source organism: Rhorus exstirpatorius (assembly GCA_963564615.1). Classification (NCBI taxonomy): domain Eukaryota; kingdom Metazoa; phylum Arthropoda; class Insecta; order Hymenoptera; family Ichneumonidae; genus Rhorus; species Rhorus exstirpatorius. The sequence continues at coordinate 31,533,733 of OY751315.1, read as the reverse complement.
GGGTCAAGAAAAAAAAAATCATTGGAATACTTCTTGGTAGAATGATTTTGATTCTTCTAATTAATGTTGGTGAATTTGTTTGGTAAATTACATTTCTACTGGTCCAATTGACAACCCCTCATAACGAAGAAATTCTTTAAATTCGCTCTGGCGAAATTACTCTACATAGATCGTCGAGGCAAAGAAAAAAAAGACCAATGAAGGAAGAAAATCAGGTCATCGGAGAAATGAGCATAGCATGGAAAAAAGAGCCTACAGAGAATACGTGTAAGTGGAGAAAGATCGAAACGAGGATGTTGCATATGTGTAGCACAGAGAGCAAAAGTACTTACTCGACACATGTGAAATCGAAACATTTTCTCCAGTCGTTCCGCGCGAACTGGTGTGGATATTTTTCTTCTCGGATGAACGCTGAGAGCGATCTTATTGTTGTATCAGAATCTACTACGGCCGTAAACCCTCCGGAGCAAAAATGCAGCGTACAATTTCCTCGGTTACTGTATACCTCGACGTATCCAACGATTTTCATTGTCACCTCGATGTGCTTCAGTTGTTTTGCGAGCACTGCTGAAATAATCGAACGAGATTTCACGCGCATATTCGAACGGGGGTAAAAAAAACCTATGAGGCAAAGTTTTCTACAATCATCAATTGCTTTCGCGATCCGTCTATTGATTACCCTATAGCAACATTTTTATACATGAATCTGTTCCAACATATAATTTTTTAAAATCTGTAGCCCTTCAATCGAACTTCTCGTATCAAGTTCAAAAATATTTTTGTTTCTCTCAGAAGATATTGGAAATGAATCAGAAGTGATACAATCATTAGGCTTAATTGAATAATCCATGTACTCGTAATCAACTTTATTCATTCACTTCTCACGTTTTTAATTTCAACTATTAATTTGTTTATTTTTTAGCCACATAGAATAAAGACTTTTTTAAACGTCCCAATATTATTCACGATCGAGTAAATCTTTGCAACGTATCACTCCCTCGTACGTGTACATATATTGTATATACACTCGCGATATGTATATTAGATCGACGAAAATGTCCGAAAGCTTTTTTCCCGAGGTGAAGAGACTCGTCGACGTTTCGCGTGTATCTGGAATAATGAGGGATGGGAGCGGAAGCAAAAGCTGTCGATATGTTGCGCTGGTGAATACACCTGATGCAACATTAATGTATACATATCCGAAGAGAGAGATAAATATAGAAGGAATAAGCTGAGAAAATATGAGATTTGTGTAAGGTGAAGAAAGTATTAGAACCGTGAGCTAGACGTTTGAGTGAAAAGTGCGGGATCTCTATTCACCGAGGATTTTTCGTCCGACAACTTTGGGATTTTTCAATGTGACAGTAGTATACATAGCTGAGTGGTAAGGTCCGTCGAGGTTTCTCAGCGTTTCCCGAGAAGAGCGATAAACGAGTCGGGGTCATAGCAACATGCTCCGGACTGGGGATCGCTTCGTTTCAGCTTTCGCATGTTCGTGTGTGTGTGTGTTTGTGTGTGTGTGTGTGTGTGTTACGATTTGTCCGTGTACTTTGAGCGCGACTCTTCATGGCCAGTGGAAAAGGATCGTGAAGCTCCAGGGATCTCTTATCCAGCGCGGGTATCCTCTCGGGTTTTCTTATAAATTAAATCGAATCGGTTTAATTCGGGGACGTGCCCTGGTCGTCACGCTATAGCGTCCAGAGAGGATACCTCCATGCTATTTAATACCTTGGAGCCGCGTCTTTGGCCTCTGAGAATTATTTTATCTCAATGGTCCGGGAGCCACAGTGATTCCGTGGGTGGTAGTGGGACTGACAGAATCGAGAAACCGAATGGAGGTTACCCTATGTCGAATGCGTCACGATACTCTTTCACTCCCCCCTTCTCACATCGAACATTCAGAGAGGGGCTGAAAAGGATTCTGTGTGTATATATATTTATATACATGAATGTATGTAATGTTTAGTATGTAAAAGGGTGCGGAAATTCTCTGCTGGACTAAATAGACCGTATCCTGTTGTCCAGAAAACCGGCAAGAGGTCACCCTCTCCAGGAATGCCCTTCGTTCACTGTGATACTACCGCACACCCGGTCAACCCTATATATCGATAGTCTGCAAGGAAAAGGGCCTAACTTACATCGATCTACGCGTTGAGTTCTGTGGGTTACGTTCTTTTCTTTGCCAGTATTCCGTTCATATCTTTTACGTACGTATATACATGCACGCAGAGATATAGATCCGACACACCCTTCAATCTTTCGTCTTATTGGATATCTTTGGCCCTTCGGAAAATAGTCAAAATTTCACTCAGCAACGAAGAACTCGCTGACTCTTTTTACGCAACTCCTCCCTCACAAAGATCTTATTTCTCTCTCTCTCTCTCTCTCTCTCTCTCTCTGTCTTTTTCTCGGCCATGGGCTGGATGCTAACTCTCCCCATGTTTCCCGTGTCATAAAAAGAAAAGTCTTGACCAAAGTCAAAGTCACGCGGTCCCTGGCACGTTTCAGACTGGAAATAATAAATTGTGATTGGATCTCCTTCTTGAATGCTTCTCCGAGAGCGTCTCTCGGAAAATTTAGTGAGGCTATGTCCGAGATATCTTCAAACCGACGACGTGGAAAAAAAAATTCCGTAGACTTGGCTTTATCGATCTCATCACGACTCGGTATTGAGCAATAATAATGTGTTCGCACACCGGGACCAACTGGCCGTGTAATTTTAGGTCAATATTTTTACCCATCTCCACTGTAGTTGGATAGAAATCTGTGGTATATTCGATCTGCATTGAATCTCGTCTTGACAACCGGCAATTCACCTTTTTGGGGAGGAACCCAAAAACTCGTTATCATATTCTAACAGAGCAATGAATCATGCCGAGATTCATTTGCATACTCTTCGCTTGAATATTCTTTATATACTATAGTCATTAGGTTCTCTGGGGTATGACTCTTGGGTAAAGGAAAGTTTAATGGAGAGTCCGTGATGTGCGAGAATTCGGGATATATGCTTGATCAGTTCACACACACACACTCTCTCTCTCTATCTCTCTCTCTCTCTTACTCTCGCTTTCGTATTCTTTTTATTCAAAAAGACCATGGTCAAGTTTTTTTCCTCGCTCACGCATATTCAGTGTAAAGTAAGATCGCTGGGTGAACGAGAGGCGCACGAAGGTTTGCAAGGATGAGAAAAAAAGCGTTCATGTATATATAGGGGCGAGAAAAAGCTGATTGAGGAGGGCGAACGAGGTATGGTGTGCGCGAACCGATTCACCGGCAGAAGTCTCTTTTCTCACACGGGACCCGATAATTTACGAACTAGCGCGATCGGGAATCACCTTTCGCGATTTAGGAGCCAATTCCCAAAGTGCGAGAAGCTTTCGCTCTGCTCCTACTTAGTTGGCGATGCTCGAATAGCTGGGCCTTTCCCTCCCTCATTCCTCCCTCTCTCTCTCTCTCTCTCTCTCTCTCTCTCTTTCTCTCTTGGTCCACTTTCTCATTCTCGCTTTCTCTTTTTCGAAGACTGCTATAAGAAGGAAAAACCCTCCAACGGAATGCAAACTAAGCGACGCGACGGTAGGAAGAAGAGAGAGAAATAGAGGGGGAGAGAGAAAAGGGGTCAGTGATATAAGAGAGCTTGAGTGAGAAAGGGCTACACGTCCGGGGAAGCTTCAATTTCAATTTAAATAGTTCTTACCTCGTTCTCGACACCAGCGCACGTACGCTTCTGCTACTCCCTGCTCTGGTATTTTTTTTCTCTTCTGAATGATAATGGCACGGCCAATTTTCACTAGCTCACTTCCTGGCGAGAGCTTTTAAAACATTTAATTTTCCTTCTTTTGTCTTATTCGGCTTTCCCTTCTCGGGCTCTTTGACTTTTGCATTTCTTACAGGTATGGTGGAATCAAAAAAACTTTCACTTTTCGAAGTTTAAGTTTTTCTTTGTGTTGTCGGGCTCGCAATACGGTTTATTGATGGAAAAAACGCGAAGTTTGTTAGGGGTGGGGGGGGGGGTATTTTTTTGTCACGTTTGAAGCTTACATGTGTGAGTTGATCGGATCCCGCTTCTAATACCACTGTAACAGTTGAGCGGAGAGATGAAGGAATGTATTGATGTTGATGATAGGCATCGATAAAGGGATAAGAGAAAATATTTTTGGTGATCGCTTGGATTTTTGAAATCAGATCTGTTGGGTACTGGGTAAGAACATTAACCACTGCACAAAGACCAGCTATATAATTCGACTTGTCTATTTGTGTCCGATTCGTCTATACCTGTATCTGGGTTTCTCTCATCCGACCTGTCTACTTGTATGTAATGCTAGACCACCACATACCTACACAAAACTCCGTCACTGGGTAACAAATTACTCCTAATAGTATTGTATTGGTATGAAATGAGCTTCTTTTGGAATGGGTAAAGTAAAAAATTGATTGCTATTTCGAGAGATACCAATCAAATTATCTGTCTCTCTACACTCCCAACTGAATTGATTCGCGTCATAGTAATACTTCTACAATGCCAATGAACGGGGGCCTCGACGAGAGATAAGTTCTTTTTCGTCTCAAGAACTTTACGCTGTATATATATATATATATATATATACTCTCATCCTAACGCTGGTATCCCTCAGCGTGTCTTTTTCACATCAAGCCTGGGATTCATTACGATAAATCAAGAGCTTTCTGCACATTTGTAAGAAGTTTCCTTGCGCAGTTCGTAATACCGGTTACGTACTTTGACCTCTTGACGGATCTAATAAAATCATGTCTTCAACCCTCTTTCTCTCTCTCTCTTTCTCTGTTCATTTTTTATATATCGCTGCACTTTAGCGCCACCAGGCCCGAAGTAGTTGCTCGATGTATTAGAAGTCGCAGACTGGCAGCGCAAAACCTCTTTCTGCGCTACATAATTTCTCTTATCTATACATATTATATAATATTGCACACACATAGATATGCATTTATTTACACTCTTTTTGGCGCAGGAAAATATTTTCCAGATTCAAACATGGAAAGGGGCTCTCGCAACCACGCGACTCTTTAAATGTGTCTGCACATTAAAAGTAAACGTTCCGCGATGATGATGCACGTTCCATCGACATTTGCAAATGGGCCAAGTCTCGTTATACCTGACGTGGCAACCGCACAAAGACGTCATGGTATTATTATTTCCCACCTTTCAAACTGAAAGCTCGCATGCGACACTGAATAAACACGCATTACACTCAATGTCTACTCATTCATAGAACCTCTATGATAAAGGTTAATACGTATGTGCACCTTCATCGTTAGAAGTGATATAATATTGCAGCTAATTTCAAGATACATATAGGCAGAATCATATTATGTATAAAAGTGTTGTATTTGATAATGATAAGACATATCGATCGGGGATTAACATATTACTGAGATGATTTAGATTTAGTTAATTTGTATTAGTAAAATACAATTTTTTAAATTTTACAAAATTCATCAGTCAATTTTATCAGTGTGCTTCCGTGCAGACACTTTCTTTGATATATCTTGATTATTGCGCTCTTGGCACATTGTGAAAAATCACCGGTATCAATTTGGTCCGGTCCTAGTGGTTAAAATTTTCAGTGTTATCAGTAACACTGTTGTGATATCATGGTTGACTACGTACACCGTATATCGGTGTTTAGCGATTTTCCATCAAAATTTAAGACTAAGCCCAGTATTTCATCACATCGCACACACTTATGTCGTGAAAGTACACCTTTTATGAAGTGCTTCTGATGCGATACACCACTCTAGTGTCGTGATTCGTTAAATTCGGTGTAAATAAGTATGCTTCGAAGGCGCAGCTGAACTCACCAACTGAGTGATATATAATTAATCAGATATTATTCAGATATTAAATTAAGGGTTTTTAATACTCCCATAGAAAACAATACATTGGAATTCTCTACGTATCAAACTATTTTTGAAGGAAGAAATATTTTAATTAAAATTACAATTCATTTTCGCAAAAAACTTCGGTGATATCCAGACTTAAAGACTTAATCCAGAGCATATTTATCAATGGCGTATTAACGCCAACACGACTAGGTCACACAGACCGGGGTGGACCACGATATAATTGGTGAGCGCAGTTGAATTACTGTTGAATTGAACACCACATTATTTCCAGTGCAATTCGGCTTGATCCCGAATAAATTATTGTCGAACTATTGTGACAATAATTTCTTGTAAATTTTGACGGGATCTTAAAAAAATAACTTTGCACATCCAAACCTTGATTTAACCGGAGCATATTTATTTTATTTAAAATTTTTCCATCTATCATCCATGCATTATTATCTAAGCTTTAGTTCGATAGTGTTTGTATGAAAAGTTTTATTGTGTAGATGTGGATAATGAAATAAAAAATCGAAAATCGTAAAAACCACATTACACTTTTTGATTATTCGTCAAGTTTCTCTTTTATTACGATGAATGCTGCCATATAAACGCTCTTGACTCGCAAGAAGAAAATTATGAATCGTCGAGCTTTGAATAACTCTCGAACGCTCGACACAAATGCCGAACGGGCTGCATCTCGAAGGATCCGCGTGTATGGATATATACGTATTCTATAATATTGCTCCGGTAACCGAATTCCAAAATTCCCTTCGAGTTATGCAATCATATATGCAATATACTAGAAGCGTTTCGCACCTTTCCTTCCTCAAGATGGAGCTCTGTGAAGGATTCGCGGGATTGAAATAGCGTGTGCCGTCTCTCGATATTCGAGTGACTCTATCTGCTATCTATCATCGTTGACTTTTCTCTCTTTTGGAAACGAGAGCAGGCGCATCGCTTTCAACGGAGGTACGGCATCATCATTTACGTCAGAATCACGTGAAGTACACGAGACTCTGATGAGCACAAGGAGATACGAAAGAGGTAACGGAGGAAGAGCTTCAAAAAGGATATGATATATATATGCACGAAATTCATCCCCGAAAGATTCCCTCTCGAACTCGCCGATATTATTAATTTACCGAGCATAGACCAGAGCGTCTCATCCTTTTATATACCTAATTGGTCCATGGAGAGGAAAAACCAAACTCCCACTGTTCGGTAAAATGCGAAGAAAGCGAGAAAGATGAATCATAAGATGAAAATAGCGAGAGATTCTGGGCCGCAGATATACGAATAATCCACATAAATTATAGTTCATTTTTCCTTATTCCCCAATGATTCTCACGTACATATATAACGAGTAAGATTTTTCATCGATACATTTTTTTACCCCGTCAGTGCGGTAAACAATTTATCATTAAGAATAATATTAGCATTCAGTGAATTATCTCACGATGATCTACTGAAAAATAGATAAAGAAGATATTACTATGCCAATCAGCAAGAATAGCATTTTTTTCATACCAATTACGTTTCGTACGTTTTCTCAACAAAAGATTGCAGTTAGATCGCTTTCTCTTCACTTTTACCCCCCTTCCTATTAGGTAAACGAATTCATCGTTCGAAGTTTCCTCAGATGTACTTGAAATTTCATTTTAGAATGTGTAGCGGTGGTTGAATGCATGGCTAAATCGTGATATTCAACGAGCTACAGAAAGCATTGCACGGAATAAAAAAAATTCTTATCCACGCACAATGCTTATCTTCGATCGAGCATATGGCATAACAATTAAAAAAGAAAAAAAGACTGCAGTGACATTTTCAAAAATTTGATACTCGCTATCGTCGCTCTCTCGAATAGCTAATCAGACATTTCCGCACGAGAAAAGCAACGGTTCGTGTCTCTGGACGAGTTGACGCATCTCCTTTGTGTTAGAGACGAGGGTCAGATCGTTTAAAATAAAAATAAAATTAATTACTCCACATTGCGACACCATCGCGTCTCTTGATATAACAATACCAGACATAATAATACTTTTGTCCGAATATCGCGAAGAAAAATATTTTTCTTGAGTCGTAAGTAATAAAAAAAAAACATATATTCATGTATATCGAGTGTGTTCGAGCTTTGTTCCAAAATTGATAGAAGCGAAGGCCGGAATGAAATAATAATCGCGGGGGCCAGCGACCCCGCGTGTGTGCGGGGTCGTCCTCTTCCCTCATACTCGTGCCAATTAAATCTAATTACTCCAATTCCAGTGAGGGGAGTAACATCCATCTAATTACTGTTTGGTCGAGTCATGTATTAATAGCCTCGGTCTGGCCTGTGGCATAAGCCCTCTCGCCGGCTCACCCATACAACGTCGTTTTCGTCCTCTATCGTCATACGGCTGTGTATTAAAAAAAAACACATTGTTATAAGATCGCCACGTTACTGTACGTACGTGTATATAGTACCAGAAACCGTCGGTGAGGAGCGTGTATATATGAGCGAGGAGTGAGTGAGAAGAGTGAAAAGAGAGTGAGAGTGAAATGAGTGAAGCGTAGGATCGCAATGCCGGAGTCGCGAGGTCAACGGGGGTTAAATCGCTCCCATAACGAGCGAGGGCAAGCCTCGAGGCTTTTGGTGCATATAGTCGGGAGAAGCCGCCGATATAATAGCAGCCAAGGGATCATCTGTATGTATGTATATATATAAATATATATAATCGCGATGAGCCCGGAGTCTGCGCGAAGCCACAACTTTTACCCGAGACACACGTTGAGTATATGTGTGAGATCGTCACCGTTCCGAGAATCATGAACGATTCACCATGGCTAAATAGATATTCACATTACAATGACTCTTTCCGTGTCTGCCCGACGAATTGACGAGAGACGGCCAAAATTTGCCACCGAGAGTGAGTATATATACGTATACTCGAAAAGCTCATATATTTTCGAGCCAGCATTTATACATCCCAATGCCTGTACGTGTAACGCTGGATCGAAGACGAGCTGCGAGGGTGAAAACCCTCGTTAAAATTGTTGGAGTCGATCGGTGAAAAACTTTTAAAATTCTTTAATTACGCTCAACCGATCCATGAAGCTTATATTTAATTCACAGCTATTCGTTTTCATCCGGACTGAACTTTACTTAAATACACTGAATTTTTACTGAATTTTTTATTTCGTGAACCGAAGAGTAATCGTACGTTTCCAAAATTAATGTATGAAAACTATTTGCGCGCAAAAAACATTTTTCAGGTAATGAACATTCTGTTTTTAGTCAATTTATTTTAAAGTTCCGAGGACTTTTTTTGGTAATTTTATTATCAATTCGTATGCGGTAATCAAAGCAGGCGGTACGTGTTAACTTAATAATCATTAATCATTGTTTGATATCGACAGCCTAAAGTATTATTCTTACATAATCCTACTCCCGTACGTGGGCCAGTGAAGTGTAATCGTTACAGATTTTTTTTTTTGTAACTTTTGGAGAACAAAAATTATAGTTAGAGATATTATACGAATGTAGATGTTTTAGTACAACAAAAGAATTGCTGTATAAATATTATTTGAACGAAATTAATACTTTTCCTAGTAAATGAATATTCAGTTTTAAGTCAACTGATTTTACAGTTTTTAGGGACTCGCGATATTTTCGTCAATCAATCTCATATGATAATGTGAAGCAGGTGGTATATAAAATCGGAATAATAATTACTTGTTCATTAATATTGATGGGCAAAAGTGTTGGTATTTTTATGTATCCCGAGAGTCTCATAAATGAAACATTAAACACTTTTTTTTTAATTACGTGGCGCACGGAGGCCTCTCTTAATTCGCGATGGATTCCTCAAAATCGGTTCTTTGGAGAGAGAAGAAGAAGAAGAAGAAGAAGAAGAAGAAGAAGAGAGAGAGAGATAGAGGGAGAGAGAGCATAAAAGATTGAATAGCGATGCTGTTAATAGAGATGCCAAGCCTCGCCTTTCAATTTGCACATTAATGAATTTTTTTTAATTTTTATGACGCTGCAACGGTGGGCATTGGACGATCGATGGCGAATACACTCCCAGGTTCTCTCTTGACTCTCCACAGCCGCGGGTTCGGCAAAGCAAACAAGCAGTTGCGATTTTACGATCCGTCGGCCAGGGTCCTCATACACAGAGGGTGTATCAGTAAAACAAAATAAAATGAACCACACGCCAATTCCCAACAGGGCGGATTAAACGTGAAAAAAAATCAGCGTCCCGCGTTTCCGAAAAAACAAATTGTCGTATTTTCTGTGCAGCTGATTTTTTTTTTTTCTGTTTCATATGTTAGTAACTTTTTGCCCAGTACATTTGATGAATTGGCTGTCGATGATTCGGGGCTTTCAGAAGGTTTAAAATATGTCAATATCATTTCGACGTAGTTCATTTAAAAATATTCAGCAAAAAGAGTGTCAACTTTCCATGAAAATTGAGACGTGAGCTTTGGGAACATGGAATTATATCGTCCAGGCACTGCATAGGACAAAGAAGAGAAAAAAAAAAAACTTTAATTTCTCTGGCATCTCAGCACCCGATGTAACAACGTGAATTATCGCAGTTGGTGAGTCGGTTTTATTCTCGTCGTTAATTATCAGCAAGTACAATTGTCTCGGATGGCCCGAGTGAAAATTGGAGAGCCCACGCGTTCCAAGAGGATTATATATCGGTATGAATATACGCGCGTATGTACATTTACGTATATTATAAGAGAGACTGGGGCTACTTGAGCTTGGAGTTATACTTGACGCAGTGACGATAACTCGGTTAGTGCGTTGGATGAAAATTTGAAGAAAAAAAATTACGAAAGTGTGCACGATAACCCTCCAAATGGGTCAGATAACGACAAACTTGCCTATTCTTTTTGAAATTCTACACTCAGTTCACATCAAAATGGCCTCCTGCCTATTATATCTGTACGAAATTCACTGGAAAGACGATTTTTGTCGTGATATTTCTTTTAGCTGCCTTTTATCGTTACGGTATCTTTTGATTCTTCTCTCTGCATTTTTTCTTACTTCGGAAGAGCAGAAAATTAGAAGCCCCCATTAGAGCCTATGTAAAAAATAATTATTCCAGAAGAGCGAACACGAAGATTCTGATATAATTTGAGGCGATTCATGATTAAGTATAGGTACAGATTATAAAATACAAATTTCAGAACTTTTCGTTCATATTGCTCTACCTGGTGGACTTCCTTAAAGCCATGTGCCTGTTACACAAATATAATTATCTCTGTTATACTCTCATTCCGGGTTGTACTTGAGGCAATTCATTCGTGACTATATGTCAATATTCCTCGGTAGGATCTTGTCGTGCTCGACGAAATGATAGGGTGACTGAACCAGTGAATGAACGCATAAGCCTTTTTTCTATTTCGATAAAGCCGTATAATTTAACTTATTACGAATTTTTTTATGAGCTAATTAGATCTTATAGAACAATGTTCACAGAATATAAAAAAAAATATTCGAAGTGCCATGTTCGCAAGGATTTGGTAAAAAAAAATTATAATGAACGAAATTACCAATTTCCCAGTGAATGAACAAAAATTCCAATGAATGAACTCTTATCTTTCCAGTGAATGAACGTACAATGGAACCAGAGATGCGTACGCATACTCGTGCGTTTTGAGGTTATGAAAAGCCTTTTCAACGCTCGTTCAATCACTGGAAATAGGTTAAAAAGCTGGACCGGTGAATAAACGGCCATATATCGCAAACAATATTGGGTTTTTGACCAAAAATTCATTAATATAATTGAAGCTTAGCAATGTATAACGTTGAAAAAATGATTGCATATCTTTTAAAAAGATTTATCGAGGTGATATGGAATATTCTGGTATTCGATGCACAGTCAGATGGTTATAACAACATGGCTGTCTCTTATAAATATGCGCCCCAAGTACGAAAAAAAATCCATAGCATCGCAAATCTTTCACAGCGTCAAATAATATCACTGCTAGATGTTTTCTCAGAATTTTCACTTAATTATGAATACAAAATTCTTCATAATAATAGAATCATATCTCTGCCGTTTAATTAAAATACTTAGCCTGTTCATTCACTGGTAGGTGTTCATTCACTGGTTCAGTCACCCTAGAACTCTTTACTGTGATAAAAAATCTGGGTAAAAATATGAAGAAACTAATCATATTTGTGATGCATTCGACGCGTCTGAAACGAAACTGGATAACGAAAACTCCATTGGCATTAATTTGGAGCTCGGCTCTCGGTGCCCGCAGCGTGTGATGTCCCGGTTCCAAAACTCATATAACTCTCAACCCGGATCTCGGAAACAAGTTTTCAATTGAACTAGAAATCGTAGATTCCAGCTAGATTGCAGTTTCGTTAGATTAAACTAGTGCTTTTCAAGAGGATGCGTGAAGTACGTGGGTTTACTTGATTCAGTGCCACTATCGGAGTGTGTGCTAAAACGACTGAACCTAACCGTTTGTTTCGTGAAAAAAAATAAAAATATAAAAAGTGGGTCGAGTTTTACAACTCTCATCTGATGTAAAACCCAAATTCATATATGTATATTATTGACGAAAAGGGTGGGTGACAGAGGCGTCTATACGTAGTACTTCGGATCATTTGTCTTGTCGGTGCGACTGAGGCTTCTCGTCTTTCACTATTCAATTCTCTCTTTCGCCTATCCTTCTCGCCTTTTTTCTTTATTTTTTTCCGATCTCGCGATACATATCACATATGAGAATGGAAGACCCGGGGGAAGAAAGACACTGAAGCTCGCAAAAATATCCGGTCTAGAGGCGAGCTTTTTTTTTTTCTCTATTTCGCTCTCTCGCGTTCTCAATACCCGTATGTTTTCTCGAAAAAAGACTGGTTACCGGGCTTAACTCAGTATCTCGCGGCTCTCTCGCGCTTTGGCCTCGCCCTCGTCTCGTATACACTCGACAAGAATCGATATATCGTGGTATACCTACGCCAGGTATATCGAAATCTCGCGACAAGACTCTCATGGTGCTCGGACGTTTCTTTCGCTTCACGTGTACTTCATCCCTTCCATCTCCTTCACCTTTAGGAACCATACATGGTCTATGGTTAATATATATATATATTTGTATTTGTATATATATATATATATATATGGTTAATATACAGATATCTATGTATTTATGTTGCATAAATCCTGTTTTATTCTGCCACATTTCACCGCTTTTCTCTAGCTTTCAATAACGTTGAAGTTTCCGGTGGGACAAGAGAGCCAACAAGGATTCATAGGTAATGTCGGCTGAAGTGATGTATGCTATAGCAATAGACGTATAATAGCACCCCGATGAAAAGTTATTATAAACCTAAAAGGACTTGGCAAGCGTTACTACGTAATTTTGATCTCTACTGCATGGTAGGATTGTAAGGATTTTAGTAGAGAAAAAGATGTTTTTCGATCTCTGACTAGAGGAAGTCTGTCACCGAGTCTGAGAGCGAAAAAATGTAGTTTCCTTTCAAAAATGCTCTTCCCAGGCCTCGATTCCATACAGATGCGTACGCTATACTCTATCACCACTGGGATTGAACTATTCTCAGCCAAAAATAATGAAAGAAAAAAAAATCCGAAAATTCAAGAGCGAAAATCAAGGGAATTCAAAAAGTTGGGCGCAGTCAAGGACCGAAAAATGTATTTGTTTTTTTTTTAAATTTTTTTCCCAGGTGTCCATTTTTGATCGTGCATGCCACCGGGACTCGACTATTAATTCTCAACAAAAAAAATGGAGAAGAAAAAAAACCCAAAATTTCAGGAGGGAAAGTCAAGGGTAGTCTGAAGGTTTCGCGCAGTCAGAGATCGAAAAGATGTATTTTTCTTTCGAAAATCCTTTTTCCAGGCCTCGATACAGTACACATGTACACTAGACTCGATCACCACCGGGATTCGACTATCCCTAACCAAAAATAAAGGAAGAACAAAAATCGAAATTCCAGGAACGAAAGTCAAGGAGAGTCTAAAGGTTTTGCGCATTCAGGGATCGAAAAAAATGTTTTTTTTAAAATCTGTATGTCTACAATCTGCACTGGGATATACATCTAGAATATATACATCTAGAATATATACCATACTACGACTATTTCCAAGCCAAACAATGGAAAGAAAAAAGTCCAAAAATTTCAGGTAAAAAATTAATAAAAATCTCATAGGCTTCGCCCAGTCAGGCGTGTAGCAACTGAATCTGTTATACAATGACTTCGGTTCTGATAGATATGTATCCCCACCAACGTTACAATGCCGTCTAGCCCGGTAACTTCTCATGAATATTTAGTTTTGTTTTTAAGATACAGAAAGCAAATGGTATAATTGTGATACAAGTGAACCACAATCGACTGCGATTCAAATGACCCATAATAACAGAAAAATGGGAAACAGAATCGACTTTCTTCACATCAAGTATGCTTTCTGTTCTATCTCAAAAACGAATAATCGACAAGCGTTCTAATTAACCGTCGTTTATTATTTTAAAATTTCCTCTGCGCAATCCCCCTGCCCTCTGCTCCGTCTCGCTATACCATTCTTGTCTTCTCACGGTTGCAGAAAATGTTCGGCGAACTAGGGAAACCTCGTGATCTCGGTTGACGCAAGATTCACCCTATATCCGGGTGTATATATAGGGACACGTTCCATGGCTTAACGACACTTTATGGACTGCAAACTAAGCCTTCTCTCTGCGCCTGTCTGTATCACGATAATCCGGATGCAGAGGATATCGGGGCTGAACGGAAAGAGCTGAATTTTCACGATGGATCAGATGTATTTATTTAGCGTGAATAGTCGGTATTCTTGCTCGAGTATTATTGGATATGCTCCTTCATGAATTATCTATTCGTAACGTGTAAGAGACGTATTTACGTATGACAATCAAGTTTGTGTTAAGACTATAGCTTAATTTGTGGAAAGTAGGCACAATGAGTAAAGAAGAATTTTTTTTATGTAAAAATTTGTTATATAGTTGAGAATGGCGAAATGTGAATTTCTCGATACTATTGCGAAGCCTTATTTTGCTTTATTTTGTCCAATCATATCAAATCTTGTTATGTTAATGAAATGTGAATTTTACCATATATAAGATTATATACCATATATACCAATTATACCATATATAAGACATTAATTAACATTTAGTTATCTTATTTGACAGTGCGGTGCTTCGTACTTACCCCATCTCTACTATACTCGAAAAATTTGTTCCCATTCGTTCCGTTGTGGCGACGAAAGGCCCTGGATGCCATTGTAAAAACCCGGCATCAAAGAAGCAATCCCTTGCGTATATTTTCTTTCTCCGTATACGTATATGGATGTAACACCATGTACCATACCACACCTCGCCATTGCGGAAGGAAATTTAATGACGCTCACGCGTTTCTTTATAGTTTTTATTTTTTCATCTTTATGTGCCAACGACGAGTCCCCGGGCATATAATATATACCTTCCAATATTGTCTTTTTTTTTCTATTTTCCACGTGTATACTCCATGTGCTTAAGCTCTTTCCGGTTGCCACCTTCGTGTAGCCTGGCAGCCACACGCCACCGCATATTCGCACCCTTTTCAGCACAAATGCATCATGAAAATACCCAAGTGAAATGAATTTTAAAAAAATCTACTTTTTCAACACGCGAAACCATGCTAGAAGTAATTTCTTGAAGAAGCGATCATACGAATAGAGATATTTTTAGAGAATATTAATATTCATTATATTTAAATGTTTATGCCAAGTTACCCTTTATTATTGACGGAAAAAAGTTGTAACTTTTCACATACAGATTTGCGTACGTTATAATTATCCATGGATGTGCCTCGTCATTGATTTTCCTACACTTTGCTAATAATTTTTATGAATTCATAAATCGAATCATTTTGACAGCATTTAGCTGAGTAGTCGAAGTACCATGCCCACATCACTTTTTACCATATTCAATCACTCTGCATTCTTCTGTGTCTCTCGACAAGCTGTTCGCGTGAAGCGAGCGAGCATAGAGCTCATTACGAGATTAGCTATATTCCGTCGATTGTACGAACAATTCAAATCAATTAAATATTTTTTATATCACGATCAGTAAAAATTGAATAGCTTAAAACGCTGTGCAGCTATTCAATATTATACGTGTTTTACTATATAGAAATTGCATGTTTCAATAGCACTGTATATCTAAAATCAAAGAACAATCACACTTTGCCTTTTCATTGTTATAATGTTTTTTTTTTAAGGCTGTACAACAAAACGTCACAGCACCTTGCAGATAAATCGAGCATACTAGAAAAGAACATTATGCAATACATAATACAAATATAAAATATAGAGGTTTGTCCAAATATCACTATATATATATAGATCGCCATTACCTGTGTACCTGCACCGGTAAGCTTGGATTTGTTTGATTTATCGAATAACACTAAATTCATTGAACAAACATCACGCGTCGATCAATCGAATTAACTTTTCCTGGTGTGCCAGCGGCAACGTATCCACTCTATTTTAGCCATTATGCTTGAGGATTATAGACGAGTCTGGAAAAAAATATGGTGATGCCGTACGTTCGCGTGTGGAAACAAAAAAGAATTTGAGAAAAAAAGAAAAAACGAGGCGAACGAAGGTCTCGCGCGTCGAGCAATTTATAAAACGGTGCCTCGCGTTTCATCGCCCTTTGGAGCCTGTGCGCTCAGCACACGCGGTCCTGTAATTATTAAGCCGAGAATCTCTCGTATACAAAGAGGGCCTCTGGTAAATTTTTCAATAGGTATTATGAAGCTTAGAGCTCCAAGAATCTCGAATCCTGCGAGTGATCTCCTTCCTCGTTTTCCTCGCCGTATCGTTCTTTTTTTTTTTTCGCTCCTGCTTTCACCCCTTTCAAAAACGTGTTGAAGATCAATATAAACGAGGCTCACCTATCACGTGGTCGGTTAATATCGGACCGCTAACAGCGTATTATACCATTGAGGCGTCTATGCACGCAATTTGAGAAACTATATGTTTTTTTTTTCTCCGTCACACGACAGCCTCTAATACATATTCTGGCTCTCGTTATATAAAATCATTACCACGAACGTGTCCGCTAAACAAAAGGCACGGTTATACGAAAACTCTATGGCGATCTTTTTTTTTTCTCTCGCCATCGTTCTCTCGTCTTTTGGGATTCCGGGAAAAGGCGTGAAAAAAAAAAAAAAAAAAAAAACACGAGATTCCCTTTTACGACAGTCGATGTATTTAGGAAGATGTATTATACCGGTTCCCATATTCGAGCTCCCCCGGGATAATCGAGAGGGTGGTACAAAACGAAGAGAGTTCCACAGAGTGATGTACGACTGAGCCCCCCCCCCCCCGCACACACACACACACACCAGCCTTGCTTGTATTCTATATGCACACCCCCTCGTGCCTCCGAAACATTTTCAAATGTGTGTTGTTTGTTACTGTGTTTCGTTTTTTTTTTTTTTCGCCATGCAATGTCAACGGTAATAATACAAAAGGGGAAGAAGGAGAAAAAAAACCGCATTGCGGGAGCGCCATCAGAGGAGGCCATCGGGTGTAACATAAAATTGCCATTACCTCAAAGGGGCCCCAGCGCTCCCGTTTCATTTCGTCTCCTTGTTCTTTTTGTTCTTCCTTACATCTCTCGTTCTCTCGATTTTTTCTTTTCCCGGGCTCACCCGGAGAAGATCCGGAAAGCGTGAACCATCGGTGGTATCGTCGCGGCGAGTTACGAGTTACGAGCATTTCGAGCTCGGGATACACGTAGTATTTTACCCCCTCTCTATATCCCACGGTAAATAAATACGCCATCATGCCATCTCTCAGAGCCCAAAAGGGATTAGGCTCATACATATACACATATATGTGTGTGTGTGTGTGTGTGTGTGTGTGTGTGTGTGTGGGGTTACTTATATATGGACTGAACTGGATACAGGAAATTTCTTCGTAAACTTCTCTTTTGCGAATTTGATATCAGTGATTTTCTCCATTTTTGATGCTCGTGTAAAGTCAGTGTGCTTCGGATTGGAAAAGTGTAAAATTTCTTGTCCCGGTTGATCTCGTATTTTCAGAGCGGTTGAGCCTCTGCAAAATGCCATGTATCTATTTATTTGTACAAAATATTGAAATTCGAACAAAATCTAAGAGGGTCGACCAAAAGTTCCTCGATTAGGTGCGAAATCAGTCGGATCCACTTTGAAAAAATGAAGAATACCTTCACCTGAGCGTAGCGAGTTGACCGACAAAATCGACAATACCATTCTATGACCCCAATCCTAATACTTTTGTCGGAGGTATTTTTTTCCAAATTGATTTCCAAGATATTAAGGTATAGCTCAACCACGATCGGTGACGGAGAGTAGGCGGAAGGTTGGTGCGGTGGTGCGCGATGAGCAGAGCACGCATGAGACGAGAGAATTGGATGGCTCAAGACCTAAAAACCGTGGCTAGCGCGTAACTTCGACTTATGATACCCGAAAAACTAGATGGTCGATCATTCTGAAATTTTCACACAACATATGCGAGTCGTGTCGTTCTATCGATTTGTGGTATTTCATTAGATTCTGAAAATCTGTTTGAAGTCCACAGGACAAAGGAGAACATTGGCAAATGCATTCGGTATGGGTGATCCGTGTAAAAATTTACTGATTTCAACAGCAATTATCTCAAATTTGGAAGAGTCAGTCTCTGAAATTTTACGCACGTTTAGATAAGTCTATAACTGCTGATGCGTGTAGGAAATTTCAAAATAATTGTAAGACGGAGTGATAATGGTAGAACTGCCTTAAAACGTGTGATATTTAAAACGCGATATCCCTATTTACATGTATTCTATTGTATCTATGGAAAATATTTATGGCGAGGGTGCGATAAGCCTCTCAAGAACGCGCGAAGGGTGCATGGAATGGCACTATTCGCGGCTCTTGCGAGTCTACGGATATTACTCAGCATTCGAGACTGCATCGCGAAAGTTCGTCGATGTGCAGATCGTCTCGTGGCTCGTCTTGGCGCGTTTCTGGCTTGGTGCCACGGTGACTCCGTCCTCTCGCGGCCGTAATAGGCACTATAACCGATGGTAGGAATGACGAGAGCGAGAAAGTAAGAGAGCAGAGCCCTCGCACGACCTCTCGCGGCGCAACTACATATACGTCAATGTGAAATGGATGACAATGCGTATAAAATCCAGACACGCCGATGAGAACTTTCGCTGCGTTATATTCTGATAAAGGTTCGTCTCTCATATTTCTGCCTAGGAGCCAACAATCGAAATAACATGATGTGACGATCAATGACCGTGGGTTTTTCTTGTCCAAAATTTCCCATTTTCATATATACTTTTAGAAAAGGCGAGAATTCATTTTTTTTTTTCCTAAAACCATTTTAGGAAGAATCGCATAACGTAACATTCATAATGAGCGGATTCAAAGCTAACTGCTTCGCCACTGGCTAAAATGTTAATACAAATTTTGTGAGAAATATATCTGTAAAGATCCACTGATCTGAACTATATTTCCCCACTTCATGGACTAATTAATTTTTTTAAAATTATTTTGGTGATAAAATTAAGCAAAAAATACTTTGATCAATCAATTGGCCGAAAAACGCGATGAAACATAGAAATTTTGTTTCGTATTCAAATAAATTTTAATTAAGGTATTCCCTCGTAGTGATTCGAGATTTCGAAATCCAGGTGTAGTAGTGAGTTAGAAATTGGTGGTCGGAAGGGGGCGTTAGATTTCTCTCTCAGTCGCGACAGATTGTGACTGTCGACGAGCACGTGTTAAAATTAAGCCGTTGTCCCCATGGCCCGAGACTTGACATTGCAAAAAGCCCATGCCGCGAACTGCCAGCTGCCATAGCGGTAAAAACAAAGGGACGAGAAGAGTTAGAGAGAGAGAGAGAGAGAGAGAGAGAGAGAGAGAGAGAGAGAGAGAGAGAGAGAGAGAGAGAGAGAGAGAGAGAGAGAGAGAGAAAGAGAGAGAGAGAAAGAAAGAGAGAGAGAGAGAGAGAAAGAGAGAGAGAGAGGAATGGAGATAGACAAAAAGCACATACAGAGTAGCAACGGTTGGTGAGTTACAACCGTTTAGTTGTGTCGTAAAAACGTCTCACGAGTATTCCAAGAGAGAATCGTCGTGTTTCTTCAACTCCTCACGTGCTCTTTATCTCGTGAACTTTCTTCATTCCGAAATCCCCACCATACGTGTCTGACCTCTCTCGCTCGTTTCACTTTTCCCGGTATTTCAACCCCGAAACGGATCGGTCCGGCAATTCATGTCTCATCTTCCACCAACTCTTTTGTCCTATCATCTAACGGGCTATTTCTTATATTTTTTCTTTCTTGTCGAATCATCTCGATGTATAAAACACATGGGTATATGTGTATGTATAGACAAGGGTCTATTCTACCGCCGGTACTGTTCGACCCTGGATGCAATACTTTTATTGGTCCATCTCGATAAATTGGTTGTAACCGACGTAAGAGGATCTCGGCTGTGCATACCAGAAAATGCTTTTCATAACAACTAGACTTGTAACATACGTATGTATGCATGAGGGATCGTAAATATATACTATGAGTAGATGGGAAAATAGAACATATCGTTGTCGCGAGTCCGTGATACGGGACGGGAAAATATTTCCGAAATGAAAGACACATGCAGTATCCATATGCAACACTGTAGAAGCAGTGCATACGATGGAAATGGATAACCGATAGAAAGTCACGAATGAGAAGCTTTTTTCCGGATCCAAACAACTTGGCCTATTTTTATCTCTACCAGTACCAAAAATGTGTCCAATAAACTTTCTGTCATATTTTACCAAAGAAAATGTAATCCAATCAGCTAATTTTTTCAATTTTTTTTCATCACATTTTTTAATTCAATGATGAATTTGAGAATCGCCTTCAAACTACAGCGATAAATCATATGTTTAAACACGTCGTTTAGGTTATGTTTGAAATTTTTTTTCCGCTCAAACAAAATGAATGAAAGTTCGTCTTGTCTTATTCAACAGTCCGTCAATAATGGAATCGAGTAACCACGTGCACATTAAGAATTTCAGTTTATCAGACATCGATCAGACTTATATTTTCTTTGACATCGAATTATAATGAAAATCTCATTCACGACTAGTGACTGCGATACTTCTACCTCGACTTGACTTCTAGAGCTTTAATTCACCTATCGTGCACCACTGTATCGAACCCCGGATTGGACACGCACACGTACTGTACAGAAACAAGTTTACGAGTAGCTTTTCACGATGAATGAAACTGAAGGGGTTTGGGGATGGGGGGAAGGAGATGGTTAACATGACTCTGCGAGTGAAACGAGGCATCGTTCTCGCGGTTCTCTCGATCGAGAAAGTATATAAACGAACACACTCAGGCGTTCCGGAAATAGGCAGCCTGTATATACACATACACCCTCTATTCCATGTATAATACATGTATATAATAAAAATGCAAATAACTCATCGTGGTCTGGCAATGCGCGGGAGTGTTCAACCTTCATCCTCCTGACGCACACGCGTCGATCGATGCGATCGTAGATATGTATGTATACATAACGAGTGAACTTTTGCGAATCGAGTCACTGCCGGGTGATACATTTTCGTGTACATGGTATTCTACATATTTATGTACATGCATCTATGCATATGTACGCGACCGTATGCGACATACTGCTTAATAAGGCTGAGAGAGCGAGGTAGCGAGTGAAAGATAGAGACAGAGAAGGAGAGTTGGGTTTGGGTTTGTTTGCCATGAGTATGTTAAAAAATGGGTAAAATGGCCGAGATGCATGTACATATAATATAGGCATATTCTGTAGTGGGAGAGGGTAGTGATGAAAAAAAAACAAGAGAAAAAAAACAGCACATAGAGGGAAGGATAATACGATGATAGAAGAGAGGACCCGTGAAATTTTGAAAAAGACTACACGATAAGAGAAAGTGAGACAGAATGATATAGCAGGAGCGATGGAAGTTTTATAACAAAACACGACAACATGCGTTGTTGTAGCGCTGTGTGCATTTAATCGTAGATACAAAATACGGATATATGACAAACATAAAGCGTGTGTACCGAGAAACATAGGAAAATGGGTAGTATTTGAATTAAGTGAACCATCTATTTGAATGAAACAGGATTTGTTTGAATCAAACGAAACTCTACCAGGCCAACCATCAAGTAAATTCATTATATGGCAGTCCATCTCGTAGAGGTCTATTCCATTGAAAGAGATTCTATTTGATCGAAATAGATGTTATTTGATTGAAATATACCGTTTCTGATTCAAATACCAATCATTTTCCCATTTGTGTATGCATACATTATACATATTTGTTGAAGGGCCGCTTGCGCTTGCCTTTGACGAATTAAACGAGTCGAAGTTCGCGTCAGCAACCCCGCACAGGGGACCAAAGATACAATAACACATAACGTTTCAACTGTATGCCTTATTTATACCCCGAGTATCATAAACTCATACACGCAAACTTGTTTATTTTGTGAATGTCCGGTTGGCAGCCGAAAACACAGTCGCACTATCTCTGCTTCAATGCTCGTTCTAGCCTTTCCGTCGACTGTCCACCTGCGTTTTCGCGAAACTCAATGAAGGTTCTCGCCCCCGTGAATTTAATGAGCGCTTGAAGCGTCACGTGTACCAACATATTCAGTGAGTTCGTCTGACGTCATAATCGCACATCAGCTTAGCGTGTGATT
Source organism: Rhorus exstirpatorius (assembly GCA_963564615.1). NCBI lineage: Eukaryota > Metazoa > Arthropoda > Insecta > Hymenoptera > Ichneumonidae > Rhorus > Rhorus exstirpatorius. The sequence goes on along the minus strand of OY751315.1, from coordinate 31,511,149 downwards.
ATACGTAACGATAGGGTATATTGCGATACAATTCGGAACGCATATATAAGCACCTTAATTAGTTGCTTTCCGTTTCCGTTGCGTCGCAATGTCAATCAAAAATTCATCGGTAGTTTCGTTAGAGTCAATGATGACGCGCTTGCCAACTATTTTTGTATTTTGAATTCCTAATATTACTCGCGCACGCGAGGTATGAATGTCATGTGATTTTCCCAAATATAGTGCAAAATCGCTAATACGATTCGAATCGGGCATTACAATTAATTATTCGAGTCAAATAGGGCATTGAATATGTTTTTATAAAGATATTCAACAGTTCAACAATATATTTTTGACGAGAAAAAAAAAATTCAGTAGAAAGACTAAAAGTCGTCAATCGAAAGCGAAGCCAGGTGACATATAACCGCAGAATTAATTACGGATGCAAAGGATAGATATGCAGGAACACCTATGTGGATATCAACGGCTGTTATCAAGGGCCACATGGATATCAGACAGCATTAATGTCAAAGAGTGTACGATCGCCATTCAACAAACCGACTGACCTGTGCACTCGTGAAAATGGAATGAAATTCAAATATAATTCCTTGAAAGGAAAAAATAAAATATTCACAAAAAGCTCGGCTAGCTGTTTCTACATTGATCATTATGCACAATTTTTCCTTTGATATTCTTCGGTCTAGTTCACCTTCATTGATATCTCATTGCTTTTGATGCATGAAATTAATTTTTCAATCATCGCGGGATATATTTGATTGTAGGCCCGCTTGAGCTTACGAACAAGTATATTCAAACACCCTTTATACTACAAAAATTGGCTTTATAAGAAAAACTTGTTCCGACGATACCCTTATTAATATATTCAAAAAAATGTATACATTATGTACAGAGGGTTAAATTATGACCCTCTCTGCGAGGGATGTGTATCGTAGAGAGAATATCGCATATGTGTGAGACCAATCTCGTGACCCGAGTCTGGCAAGCTCATATAGGCCTCTCGTCAGGCATCACGCACATTGTCCTGAGAGAATACAGCAACGTCGAGCTTCTCGCGCTCGAGCAAACTCGGGAACGTTGTGTCAGCGTTATATGATCGTATGTACGAACTGAAGACCGTGCACTGCGGCAAACCTTGGTTTCTCTGTGGATCAGCGGGAATGCACGAAGTGTATTTCGAAGATTTGACAACCCATGTATGCATTCTGCGGTCCGTTTAACACTGTCAGACTAAATATATATGTTCGCCCTACAGTGCTCTTATCACTATTGTAGTAGGTACGCAGGCTTTTCCACGGAAACGTCGGATATGGTATTAATCAGTAATATAAGTGTACGATTATCGATTATCCAGCTTTCATCCCTTAATCAAAATGTGTGTTACTTTCAACATCAAATAACCGAAGGAAGTACGACTATAGCGCTGTAGAAAGAAAAATTGCCTATGTAAAAAAAGGACCACAGCTATAATTCAAAGTACCCACCCGCGATTCGCTCCATGCCACACTGACTTCCACTTAGGATAAAATTGTGCTAATTATAACGAATTAAAAGTGTCATGGATGACTGCAGATTTGGCTTAGGACGCTGCTTGGAAAAGTCAAAATATTTTGGTTGAGAGTAATCCCTGAAACGGATACACACAATCAGTGCTCCACCTTTATTCCTGAATACTCTCTTCATTCCTATATCTAACGCATGGAAACTTTCCTTTTTAGTCAAATGAAGTATATTAGACGAGTGGAGTTTTAGAAATTCGCAGAGCGGGAACTGAGTAAAGAAAATTTTTAAGTGTAAAGCTATTAGGGTTATCCCAAGGGCTATTTTATACGAGGGATTGTATGTCACTCGAGTTAAAAACCGCCGTCGTGATTGGGTAGTAAAATCATCAGAAATAAGTATTGTTTTATGCATCGGATCTATAAATATGCTCCTCAGCGTATCCAGAATCATTGTATTCCCCCTCGACCGATAATGGAGGACTTTTATGCGTTTTTAAAAATTAATTTTTGCACACACCGTTAACCAAACTAAAATCGTATTTTTTATATTACTTAGCAATATCCTAGTCAACGATATTGCGTAGCACAATGGTATTGTGGAACCTATTACTTTGCTGAGTAAGTAATTAAACGGCTGATCGTAAATCTCGATATAACCATAAGGTATATGTAATGTAGCTTTTGTGTTCCCTGGGAATATGTAGGGAGTCCATACAAGAGAACGCCAAAGCTACACAGCGACTTTCAAATACAGAGTTTGCTCTGTTCTTCCATAAAGGCACATATTTAACAGTTAGCAAGGAATTAAGTGGCATGCCCGTCACGTTTTCGAGATCTCTCGAGACTTGATATACACACATAATATACACCCAAGAACGAGACGAATGACGAGAGAACGTGTCTCAAATGGCAGTGCATGCGGCTTCGTTCTCACGGGATTAGTATTAATACCAAAAAGGATCATGGCGTTCGAAATAACGCCTGTATACCGCCGATACAGGTTTAAAAATATGACATGTTCATCATGAAAATCCCACAAAGATATGAAAGAGTGGGCTTGTATATTTCTCTTTCGTCTTATCTTTTATTTCCCCTCTTAACATGGACCCTTCGAGCACGGAGCTAGCTCATTCTCGATTATTATCCCCTTTGGAGGGGCGATCCTATCGGTGCTAACAAAGAAAAGCTGCAACTAGAAAAAAAAAAAAAAAAAATGAGGAGAGGCAGCATCCCGTGGCTCATAAAATCAGGCTAGATATAATGTGTGTTGTTGGTGTGTAATTGACTGTAGCGTCTCTATTACGAGATTTCCCATCTCGATCCTCAACTCTTCTCCCGTCCACGTAAGCTTGTTACCCACTCGACGCGTTAAGAATCTCCCCAGGAGGGCGCCGCCTTTGTATTCGACAGGTACACAAGCCTCGAATCTCTCACGGTTCCAACACACCAGCAGCCTTTTTACTATCCTGATCATCAGAGGTCTGTGATATTGAGAATCTCATTCAAGATGTGAAAAATCGTTGGGGCCAAAGTTCAAGAAAGTGTTATAATATGATATACGATAATGAATGTATACTGAAGAATGCCTGAGTACCTACTAATTAGCATAGAGAAAATCGAGTCAATTTTTCGTATGAATGATTACAAATGAATCCTTCAGATGACATATGCTTCTTCATCATCCTAATTAGGAGGTAAGTTTCGTTGATAAATATGACTTTAATAAGAAATTATTACATTTTTAATAGTAATTCATAAAAGCCCCTTATTTCAACGAAGAAAAAAAAGCTCTCACACATAAAGATCCGATGGATATGACAAATTTAATTTGTGAAAAACTTTTCGAAACTTGTGGAGCATTAGCATTGATTAGCATTGATTCGGGTGAAGAAATATGCCTACAGCCGATACATGCCCTGGATTTATGCTGATTTTTTTTTTTTAATTTCAGTGTGTACCATTTTGAACAAAGACCTGATCTAGGAGAACAAGCACAAAATATGACCATCAGGAATTCTTCCTATTCAGCCTAGTTCAATGATAATTATCCTGCACATGCCACGAAAATGTACTTGAAGTAGTGTCTTATACATATAAGAAATAAATCACGAACCGATTTATTTTTTTTCGTGATGACTCTGCAAACGGTTCTTTTTACATTTTTTTTTCTCGAATTTTTTTTTTTTTTTAGACATTATTCGATCCATGCTCACTTTTATTTATTTGGGTTGTTTTTTTAAAAATGTGTACGTAAAATCTCTGAAGGTTGAGCTTCTCAATTTTAGATTTGCGATTGGATTAAATGTATTTCATGATAACGTATGCAGTATATGCAGTATATTCACTCCGAGCTATCCGTTTGATTCATTCGAATTTTTAATCAAGTTCATGGGCTATGCCAGAACAAAGTCGAATTCTAGGACAAGGTAGATCGGACGAGAATGAACGCGCGCGATAGTACGTTAAATGTATCCATATTGTTTCCGAGACAATCATTCTTCGGTGATATGGTGAAAGAGCAACATGTTCTCACGATAATTAGTCAACTCCAAAGTGTATCACAAATTTCATCGCACAACCGCATGCCAAGAGAATCGACCATAGTGCAAGATTGCTGGCGAACAATCTCGGGCCTCTGTATATATATACCTTGCAGGAAGTCCTCAAGTCGAATTATCCTCGCCACGAGCTTGACGAGTTTCCGCTGTGTATTATATTCACCAGCCGTACATACAAGCCCATGCAAGCACGTGCTCTTAGACGCGATTTCACTTAATCGAGAATGCTATATATATTTATGTATATACCATACAAAGAACAATGCGGTACCATCACGGTAAGCGAGGACGTCATCTACAATGGCGCAAAAGATAATACACCATCTGACGTGAATATGCTATGACGCGTAAAGTTTATTTTACAATAATGCAAGATAGGGTGCTCCGATATGACGCAGCGATATGTCTACAATCGGAGCGGGAAAGACACGCGGTGAAGGAAAGATCAAATAGCGAGAAAACTGTAATTAACTTTAATCGTATAAGTACTTTAAGATTGGTAAATAGAGCGAATTCTTACCTAGCGCGAATGTGAACGGTGAAGAAGGTAGGAATTTTCCGATATTACGAGACTAAAGAATCGCGGCTCATCAATAAATCGCATTACTTTCGGCTAATTGTTCGCCTTCATACTGAAAATTATCAAGTGCCAAAAAATATTGTTATAGCCATTATACTCTCTGTTATGTAAAATTCTTATATCAGGATTTAACTCGACTCTCAAAAATTTTTATCGTATGATGCGCGTGTCCCTTAAATTTCTCTCTGTATCTCTGGCTCTCATCACGTGTACGAAAATTTAATATAGAAAGTGAATCTGATGGTTCAATTGAAAACGATAGAACGAAGCAAGAGCATTGATATAAGAAAAAAATTATAAAGGGATCTCGGTGTAGGAGAGAGAGAGAGAGAGAGAGAGAGAGAGAGAGAGAGAGAGAGAGAGAGAGAGAGAGAGAGAGAGAGAGAGAGAGAGAGAGAGAGAGAGAGAGAGATTGATTGATTGATTGATTGATTAGGTTTATTTATGCCCTGGTAAACCTTTGGGCAAATAACAATGGTTCAATAACAAAATAGAGAGAGAGAGAGAGAGAGAGAGAGAGAGAGAGAGAGAGAGAGAGAGAGAGAGAGAGAGAGAGAGAGAGAGAGAGAGAGAGAGAGAGAGAGAGAGAGAGAGAGAGAGAGAGAGAGAGAGAGAGAGAGAGAGAGAGAGAGAGAGAGAGATAGAGAGATAAATAAATTGGAGATGAAAAAGGTTCCCGAAAGTAGATACAGGTATTTAATACGAAGACAAAATCTTTGAGCGCTTAATCAAGGGAGCTACGTTGCTTTCGTCCAGTCGGTAACTGTACAGCCGGAGGAGTAGTCAACCAGTAGCACTTTTTTCGTCTCTCTCTCTCTCTCTCCCTCGCTCTTTTGATTTTTCTCGTGCACACACATGCACACTCGGTTCTGTTTCGATAGAAACGAAAGAAGGAGAAGCGATTCGGGAATCGGTCGTTCGTTTGATTTTTATCATCTACGTATACCGGTCCAGTATCCTCTTCGAGAGAACGAGATATCCAGCGCGGATTAGATCAGGCCAAATTTATATATATATATATATATCAATGCATGTTGCTGCTGTATGTATACGTATAGTACGAAGACCCTCGGTATTTGGTTCGTTGCGCTAATATCATTAACGAAATTCGTTAACGACGACGTTGGTGCGACACTCTATATACTATATAGTCCCATGTACCGTTATAGTTCGATGGTTCACGTTCTCGGTTCTCGATGTTCGAGAAAGGATCTCTTGCAGAGATTGCATCGATCCGTGCGTAGATACATGTATATATATTTTTCACTCTTTCATTTATCCGCCCTCAACACACAGACACACACACACACACACAGACACACACACACAGCAAAAAGGGTTACAAAAACTTTTTTTCCGTAATACTCGAAGCTGGATACAAGCTGAACGAGCATTATGCTAAAGACTCGGGGATTTCCTATAATTATCGTCGGGACTCGCGAGGAAATAATTGAACAACTTCTTCGACGTTTACGCGATGCGGTATATACCTATATATGTATATGTACATTTAGGGATATCAGTGAGTGGTAACAGTACAATGACTATATATATATATATAGCCGCGAAAACCCCGCTCGCCAATCGCGATTATATTCGATCGAGTCACGCGAGAAATGAGCGAGACCGACCCAATTACGTTATGGGTGATGAAGAGGAGGATGAAAAGGACGATGAATAAAACGTGCACTATACTGAGGAGGAAAGGATTTTGTACAGAATGATGAAGCGTAGTAAAAAAAAGAATTGTATATATATATATATGTATATACAGACAGTGAAAAAAATGCGTACGTTCTCGTCTGTGCGAGAAAAAGGTCAATCTTTCGTGGCATAGAGATTGGGATGTTTATGTATATATGAATATGCATATATCTATATATAAGTACATTTGCATATAATCATGCACATCTCTTCCTAACGGTACGATTTTCACTGACTCTCCTGGTCTCTTGATTTCGTAACGAATTGCCGAGATCTACCGAGTGAAAGGGTGAAATTAATGTCTGCCTCGAGCACCCAATTTATCATCGTACATAATATGTATACGAACGATGCTTTACTTTGAAAATTTAATAATCATGAAAATGAATAACCAGGATTTCCAATTACTCGTGCCTTTGTTACAATAATGATAAAAGTCTTTATTCGTGACGTTAACAGCTGCAGTTGAAGACGAACAATATTAATCGATTAGAATTCACCTCCCCCACACATGACGTGCTTGACGCCCGCTGTCGTTTTACGAAAAAAAAAAGTGATTTGACATCCGATAACGCCCCCGTCACACCAAGAAATTATCCACAATTACCTTTTTTTTTTCGACAGAGACCCTACAATTTATTCGCTATCGTATTTTTTTTTATTCTCGTTCCATTCGACCGCGTGTGACTAAGCTTGCGACAGAGAGAGTTCCGTTTTTCGGTACAATACCCTAAAAATTTTAAATTGTACGTATAATTCCCAATAATGAAATATACAGGCATGAATTTTCCTCCAATGAAATTATTTTATGTCAGTAAATGATTCATAGCTTTACGCACAATTTTTTTTCTTTTTTTTTCGGTGCTTCGGCGACCCGTCGAGATCCTATACTTCTCGAATTCTTGAACGTGCACAATTTTCAGACAATGAAAACGACATTATTGTCTATCTTTTTTTTCTTCCATTTTGCACAACACACTCAACCAGACTCGATATTTCGAAAAACGTGAAAAAAGTCACACACGATAAACGATCATACCGTTTACCAAACAGAAATCACGGTGGAGCTCAATTTATTCAATTTTTTTTTTCATATATTATCACCCGCGTAACAGCGAGAACGACGACAATTGCGAGCATTCGTAAGGCACGCGGCCCTGGGCGTGAGATTCGAACCAATCGATGTACGACTTTTTACGCGACACACGAAACTCAGGACAAAATATCGAGGACTCCGAATTAAACCCGATATCTTAAAATTTGCGCAAATTAAAGTGATTAGAGATTTTTTTTCATTCAAATTTTTTTTAAATTTGAATCCCTGGAGCGATTTTGTGTGAAATTCAATGCCATGCATTCTCGTCCTGTAACCTATTTATGTACAGAATTTTAGCCCGACAGCCAAATATTTTCAGGAGTTGGAGCTATTATAAATTTTTTTGAAAAAATCAAAATTTTTTGTAATCGGAATCCCTTCAGAGAATCTTGCGAAATTCAATACCTAACATCATTGTCCGCAAACCTATTCGGGTTAAAATTTTCGAGCCAATGAACGAAAATTTACGAAAGTTCAGAGCGATCACAGACATTTTTGGAAAAATTCAAAATCATGTAAAATGGTGCATCCATGACAGAGATTGCAGCAAAAATTCCAATAAACGGAGAGGATCTCATATGCTCAAGTTGTGTGCAAAGTTTGCTCACGATTGCTTTAGCAGTTTTTGAGAAATAGACGTTTGAATTTTGCAGGGTTTGTATACACATACATACACATGCACCCGCACATACGCTGGGACATTTTTTCTAAATATGATTTTTCAATGTTTTTGGGACATTTTGAACAAATTGGCATTAAAATCTCAAAACTATTTTTCTCACCATCAAAAACTTTCCTGTACGAGGAAGCAAAGTTAACAAAATGTTGAGCCCCTACAATCAAGGCAAGCAAGAAGGTTTAAGGGGCAATGTTGTTATATTGCTTGCTCATAGCATCGAGCAGACACCACCGTTCTTTTATCTATGCACATATATATATATATATATATTGTATATGTTTGATATTTGTCAGATTGTGGGGAATCGGCTGGTGCGTGCAGCACTCCTAATGAGCTACGGACGAACAGCCGGCCTCTGAGTCACGCCAAATGCGTTTTCTGTTTTTATATGTCACTATACGTATACCACGCTGTAACCCTCACCGGAGCAATGATACACCAAGTCCTTGGGGGATCGCAACCCCCTTATTGTCGAAAGATCACAATGCGATTGGTAGCAAATACATGTCTCTCCTGTCACGAAAAATTTATTGCTCGGAAATGGCAAATTTCTCGTCTCGTTAATCGAACAAAAAATTGAAAACTTTAATTTGAAATTTCGCTATGATAATTTGGTAGCAGTTAATCAATATTCATTTTTCTCGGACACGTAGCTTTCTCACAAAGCTCCCTCTATGAGGAAGTCAATTTTGGAAAATCCATTTGCTCATAGAGGGCACTTTGTGAGCGAAATAGACTATTGAGAAAGCAATGTGCCATTTTATAATTTGCATGCTTTTTTCTGAATGTGACTTTTCAATTTTTTGCCTTTTGATTTTGCGCTCAAAGCAACGCAGTACCGTTAATTCAAACTGAGATGAAGATAACCTCCGTTTAAATTTTTAAAATGATAATAATAACAGCACAAATAATAATAATAATAACAATAATAATAATATATTGTGATTATTATTCTTGTTATTATGATGATATTATTGTAGAAAACGTTTCAGCAGATATTGAATTTGAAAATTTATACATTTTTGAACAGTGATAGCACGCAAGCGTGGTACATGAATGTTCGTGTGGAATAAAACTTTTGTTAACGTCAGTTTTTATGTACAATCAAATTATCAGAAAAAAAATACAAAAAATTAAATTATGCTGTTATGCTTTCTGTTCCACGATAAATTTTACACAATTTATCAATTATGGTATCTAAACGAAGTCATACGCAAGACCTTTTCAGCTGTCTACTCGTACAGAAATTAATCTGCACAGTCAGTTGCAGTGATCACACTCACCGTTTGTGAGTTAGCGCGAGGTAAGTAGAATCAGAAAAAAAAGAAAACAATACAAATCTTGGATAAACTGCAGGGTTGCTGACGACACGCTTCGCAATGTTTCCGATTATCCAGTCGAGTAAAGTCGTGGAAAAAAAAGAAGAAAGAGGTAAAGAATGAGAGCAAGAGACAGAAGGTTGTTACTTATAAAACGAAAATGTTAACACCAATTAAAAATTTGACAAAACAATCCTACCTTACTCTCTCTCCCTCCTTCACTCTCTCGCTCTTTCTTTCTCTCTCTCTCTCTCGCTCTCGCGCGCGCTCTTTCGAAACGTCGAGCACGGATTAAAGAAAGCCTCGACCACCGGTTGGGTAGAAGACGCAAGAGCGCCAGTCACGATGAAATTGAATTTCCCGCGGGGGCATATTCCATCGCAATGTAAAAGGAAATATATACATATATATATATATATTCACTTATACACACATATATATATATATATATATTCACATATATACATATATATATATATATATATATATAGCGATAGACGTCGTCACAGGGCGAACGAGAGACTCGTTTTAGCGCGAAGCTTTTCTCTCGCTCTTTCTTGTCGTTCTTCTAACTATATATATTTCAGTTGTACCTACACATTATGGAAGTGAGGTTTTTGCCTTGGGCGAATCGAGACGAGACGTGGTAGTTACTGCTGCATATACATGTAAAGTATATAAGGTACTCCACCGGGTCTCGAAAGCCCAGAAGCCAGACCGATCCTGGAAAATGTTTAACTTTGTGACAAGTTATCATTATTCATAAAGGGTTTATGCTATTATTATTAAATTTCTCTAGTTAACCGTTTTTGGAATATATCAAATTCGAAATGGCGCGATTATTTTTCAAACGGCTCTGTCTCAATAACTATTTGTCATGAAAAAAAAAAAAAAAACGAAGTTGAATGCAAAAAAGTTGTAGTGATAAATGAACTTAAAAAAAAACCTTTGTTCAGAACTTTCAGAATAACGATGAGGTGCGTTTTCCTATGCCTACTACTGTGCGCCTACTACTGACCGGGAAATATTTTTTCTAAGTTACCAATGGTAACACGACTGAAACTCGGCAAAATCACAAAAAAACAAAATTAAACATGAATGACGGAATGTCAATTGAGAAAGTAGTTTAATAGTAATAACTCATTTAACCTAAAATAAAAAATTCCCATAGAATTTTAACAACGAAAACAAAAATACTCCGGGTTTTTTTTTGATTACCTTAAAAATAATGATTACACAAAAAATTCGAATTGTATAAAAAATGTCAATTCTACAAAGCCTCTTAAATTATAATTGACGTAGGCAGCTTACAGAAATAAATAACATAAGGTGAAAACTTGCAGTGTCAAAAGACTTCTTAACTACTCTAGCTTCCTGTTATGGTTTTATTTAACCTTATCGGAAAGATATAGAATAGTCTTCACACTGAAAGTTTTCACCTTGCGTGAATTAGATATTGCTCAGTGTGGTGTTGCACTTTGATACACACAATATGCGTGTGCGTGTATTTTGCAATGTTAGCTCTAGACTTATCGTTTGACAGTTATGATCATTATGGTCCGCGCTGCAACGCGAGAAGCAACTTTTGCATACCCACAAGAGCATCAAAGATGCAAAAACCATATTCTTCGTGGTGTGCAGCAACTTTTGTTCTGCTCCAGTGTTTGTACTTCTCGTTGCATCTCCCTCGTGATTTACTTGTATAATATGTGTATACTACATGCGCACCGGTGAGTACAGGTATTATGTATATACAGGAACTTATACATGTCTTTCGCGAATACACAGGACGAGCGATACGAGAGCGACTTCTGCGGGATAAAGTTTCGCAACGGCCGCGGGGAATTTGCAGCAGTTCTCCACTTTGATCGCTTATACCGTACATATATGTTATATACGTACAATATGTATATATGTATATATACGCTAATGTACGCCCCAGTTCGTACTGTACCGCTTCCCCATTCTGTTATCAATGAACATACATATTTATATAGATGTATACGTCAGAAAGAAATTTTATCAGCGCTTTTGGGATTGAAGTTATAGAATGACGACAACCCATTATCGGACGTTACAGCTATAAATATAATGTATAATCTGCATATTATTATATAGATATCTGTGATAACCCACAAATTTTACCCTTTCATTCACCATGGAATTCTTTTCACTCGTGTATTTTTGCATATAATATTTATCTGTATCAATTAATTTGCTATCTCCATTAATTGGATACATTAAATTTGATCGAGAACGAAGCGGATGATGCGCGGATTTTCGCGTTTTATTTTCTGCGCAAGCCTTTTCATTTTTAATCACGGCAAAAATGTGAAATTCTATACGTGAATAAAAACCCTCCTCATAAAATCGAAAAAATGTAGAGATAGTTGTAAACAAAAAAAAATGTATGACAAAATTGTTGGATGAATTTTCTGTAAAATTTATTGAGAATTTGATTGGGAGAGGGGGGGATGGGGGGAGGAGTGAAAAGCACTTCTGTTGAGCTTTTTTAACGAAGAAATAAAAGTATCGTAGATACGTGTGTTGCCTGGTAGGTCGGATGCTCGTCGGGCCAAAAAACATACACTGAAAGCTTGCAGATGCATCGGTAGAACTGTACATACGATATATACGACGTGTAGTAACCGAAAAGTGTCCATACCCCAACCGCAATATGCTGGGGACATGGTCGAAGGAGCGCTAGACCGGGATGACACGATCAGAAGAGAGGCTCTCGTGAGGAAGGAGACACTTTGGTGGCTCCTCTATCTCTCTCTCTCTCTGTCTCTCCCTCCCTTTCTCTATCTTCTTTTGAAGTTAAACCGAAAACGACGGTGTGCCCCGGGTGCGACGATGGCCAGTTTGTTTAGACCGTTGGAACTACGCCAAATAGGAATTGGCTATTGACCAAACCAATAGTACCTAAATTACCGTCGCTACTGCACAGCGTGTGTCGAGCACTAGCAGAGGTCTTGCTGCCGCCGATGCCCAACGACGACTGCACCGAACTCTCCTCCCACTCCGCGGCCATGCTGACGAGCGTATGCGCGCCTGTTCGACATTTCCCCCACCTCCTTGATTCGCAGCATTGGAAACGGGCTTGTGTGGCGTTCATCGATGTCATTCTATCGTGTATATATGTGCACACACGAGTATATATACAATATACACATGCAATGGTTCCAAGTGCTCCGCGCTTGTTACGCGTCGTGTATTCGATTATGTACGTCGTGGTTTATTACGAGGCTCGGTGTATACATAGTTTTGCCGCCTCTGTCACGTCGTCGCCTCTACTGGTTCATGCGGCTCTCCACATCAACTTGCACACGCGGTCTGATGCATTCTCGTTTTCGCTACACCGTATTGTTCACACACTCCACTGTATAGTTCAATCTCTGTTATATATAACATTCCCTCCTGTCTATATACCTCATTGTCCTCGCATTTATCGATGTTGATTCTCACTTCGCCATTACGGTTCTGGCCTCGATTTTTCAAGCTCTTTATTTTGCCAATACGCTCGTGTTATAGAAATCTCACTGTATCAAATAAGCACAATTGTTTGAAAATCGCTAATTCGTTTACTAATTCCATGCTGCTTTCGTTTCTTTTTTTTTCGACCTGTTTAATTGAAAACGCGTCGGCTGTATTAGTCAACTATAACGAGTCGTAGGACAATCATGCGTAAAAACAAACCAAACGCATCCTGGAAAATCGTAATTTTTTGTTTTAATTCGAGAAATTCTTCGAACAAAATAAAGATATATACATTTTAAAACAATATAGAATCGTAATCAGCCTGCAATTTCCTAGCGAACAAGACTTTAGTAAATCCGAATATTAGTCCAATTTTCCATAAACTCCCTTCATGCTTTCAGGTCGTTTTTTTTTTTCGGCGACGATTTTCATACTTAGAACATAGTTCGAGAATCGGGTAAGCCCGAGCGAATACTGGAATATATTTCATGTTTCAAGTTTATTTGAGAAAAAGGCGAAATTAGAAATTTGGAAAAAATTTAATTTTACATAAGCTCTATTATTAAATTTAATTTTTCGTATTTATTGTTCTTCTGTACAATTTAACCGAACGATATTTTTAGTAAGAAAAGACGTGTCAATTGACATCAGTCTACTCGCTGAAATGTTACTGAAAAACTCTTTCCCAGAAATCCATTTAAAATATTGATAGTTGACTGTGACATCGGTTTTGCTATGGAAAGTCAGTTTTGAGCACGTAAATTTTATTATTTCGTCTGTGAGATCGCGTTGGTTTTTCCAATTTTTCACGTATCAGTTAGCACAACCGGGCTTATATATATTTTGGTTTTCCTTTCCAAAGAGAATGAAAAATAGATGGGCGCAAAAGAGAGCAAGAGGCAAGAGTTTCAACTTGTTGAACTTACACGGTTGCGTCAAGGAGCGCAATCTCAAGAGTGACTGGCGTGGAAAGCGAATATATATATATACATTTATACATATATATATATACTATATAAAGGGGTATTTTATCTTGATTTAAACGATCACCATCCAGAGATTAGAGATTTTGACGTCCAACTTAGATATATTTCCTTTTTTACCGTGTAAAGACTCCCGTACAGTTATATACCACTATAATTAGCAAATACTGCGAATAACTAAAGTCAAGAAACCTGGAGGTATCTCGACGCCAAGGGATGAAAAACTTTGAAGTATTTGTCATTCACCATATATCCATTACTCGGTATGTCTTACGTATACACCTTGAGCTTACCGCGTCACTAAAAAAAAAGAATAATGACAAAGTGTGGAAACATTTTTTTAAACACTTTTAAAAATGAATATCTATATCGTTAGGTAATTTCGGAAAATATTTTTTTTATCTGATTTTCACTTATTCGAGAAGAGTAGTACATTTTTGTCGTTGCATTTATACTTTTTTTTTCTTTTCATATTTACTTCCTGTTTACCATTCAAAATTCAATGAACTGGAGAATCGTCATTCAAGGACCATTCACAATTATTCTTAAACGATAAAAAGAAAGTAAACCCAAGGGGAGCGTCGAAATGCCTCGCGACTACAAAAAATGGCACCACATCACATTGGAATACCCTATGCACAATACGCTTGCTGGACAGTTGCTCTTCGACGATCTAGGACTCTCGTGAAGACTCATCTCTCATGTCATATCTCACTTTTCCGCCTCGTTCCCTCGAGATTACGGTCCCTGCCCTGAATCTTTATTACGCTACGAAAAAAAAAAAAAGAAAAGATATCTCAGTGTGTAGAGGCGAACGAAGCGAGAGATCTTTGCAACCTATCATATATATACGCAAACAAATATTCATGAATGGTTCACGAAAAAAGGCCCTTATTCCAACACGTTACGTGACGTTACTTACGTCCTTTTATTTGCCATCAGTCGATATACGCATATATATAGTACCAAAGCCGTTTTCGTTGTGCCTGCTGGAAGGAATAAGCGAAGGAGAATGGAAAAAGATGTTATATATATATATGAGTATGACGAGAGACCGGGAGCTTTCTCGAAGCGAGAAAAGTGTCTGGATGAGAAGAGATGGAGTGCAGAGAGAAAGAGAGAGAGCAGCCGGGAGTTTCCCGCGAAGAGTAACACAGTACAGTGAGCACTCGCGAAAAGGAGATGCGGAGAGAGACGAGTTCGGGCATCGAGAGCAAAAACCCGAGGTGCAGTTCAACATGATGCATGTATATATATTGATATATGAACTATTAACAATCTAACAGGCATAACCGACAAAATCTAACACGCAAAGTGATGGTGGTTATGCCCTTTTGTTTTCTAGTATTTTATATTTAGTACTTTCACAGTATGCAAGGCGTGAACCCGAGACGCCAGGAAAAAAAAATAAAAGCTTTCTCTGTATCTCGCTCTCTCTCTCTCTCTCTTTCACCAGTTTGGAACGAATTTTCTCAGGGCTCCAAATGTCTCTTCCACTTCCAACCCGCTCCAACCTTGTCACACCTTAATTCTCTATTGTACATTTGAAGGATTTTGGTTAATGAAATAATTAAAATTACAGCTTCGGGAAAAAGCTTTGCTAAGAGTTTCTCTCTCTCTCTCTCTCTCTCTTCTCTCTCTCTCTCTCTCTCTCTCTCTCTCTCTCTCTCTCTCTCTCTCTCTCTCTCTCTCTCTCTCTCTCTCTCTCTCTCTCTATCTCTATCTCTCTCTCAGACTATTTTTCCACTATCGCCATGTTTGATATACATAGTTTGACGAAAACTTTTCATTGTATATACGTATACCGTCATTACATAAATATACTGCTCCTTCATTTTGCTTCTTGAATCAATGAACTCCGCGGTGAAACAATAATAATATATCTCGTTGCTTTCAGAAGCTGTGAGGTTGAATAATTGACTATCTTGGTTCTTCGCTGTGCGGTGCAAAGCCTTTTTGATAATTAAAAGATCAACTATTCTATTGACCGTCATTTCAGCAGATTATACATAAAGTTTGCCTGCAATCGCAGTCGTGTCAATTGATGTTTTCTGGCGGTCACACTACAATTATAGTATCGGAAAATTTCTGTTGTTTCATAGATGGAAACCGATGATACAATAGGGGGGGGGGGGGGGGGGCTGGCTGTTTTATTTTGGTGATTTTAAAATTTTAGTCGATTCTTCGGTGCAGTGGGCTAAGGTCGCTCTCGCCTCTGAACTAGAGTATCGAATAAGGTCAATAGTTCTAATTTTAGTCCCACAGTCTCATTGAAAAAAAATCGCGGAGCTAAAGAGATCCGGATAATATATTTATGACCCATTCTAGATTACTTTAATCACTGAAAAATCTCTATATCCCACAAAAGCGTTTTAAAATCAAGTTCATGGTGATACAATGTAGTCCTGAATGAACTCCGTTTATGCGACGAGAATTGAATCTGTCGACACAGCTTTTTTTCAATTTGAGGATTGCGAAAAAGAAGATAGAATTTTTATAGAATTTGTAAGTTTGTGTTTTTTTAATGCTTCTTGAATTGACTGTTGGTAGTCTTTTATGTAGCCACAAATCAGATAAAAACTGAATGATCGTATTAACGGAAATGATGATCGAGGGAGCGGTCAACCATCCTAGTTATCATGACCGGTATCTAGATATTATCAAAATATGCTACGAGAAAATATTTTAGTCGGAATAGCTTCGCTCGGAGGTTAAACGATATCGAAACGATAAAATGCATCTCTATTCTCTACGCTTAATTTCGTAAGATTACATGAGTGAGAATGAGAAAGTTCCGAGGTATCTTGTCCCGCAGTAGACTGTACTACATATTGTATGCATATTGCCTTGTACATTGTACATTCTACATATTGTATACATATTGCATTGTACTTATGTGCATATTGTACATTCTACATATTGTATACATATTGTATTGTACTACATATTACATGAAATCAGCACATTGTTGTTGCAAGCACTCATATTTTCCGCATAATATTCATATAGCTTCGCTATTAACCTCACAAATTGTTGGCATGCAAAAACACTCCCTATAAGCCGTCATTATTTTTAAAAAATGTCGAAAATTCTCGTGTATCCAAATGCAATAGTATATCACACCGCGTGAATTCTGGGAGAATCTAAACTGTCCAGCAGTGTCACATTATTCGGCTTATTCGTGAGTACATGGCGTGGATATCAAATTATTCGTGACAGTTTTCCGACATTGTCTGATCGCGTGGTTGGCATTTTACTTTTTTTTTTTTTTTATTTCTTTCATTACCCAGAGACAGCGTAATCTCCAGGGGAAAAAAAGTGGGAGACCTTGGGAGACAGATGAGGGAGAGAAAGATAAAAATCATGTGTCGAAAGGTCTCATTTCGACTTTTGAGCGTGAGCACGTTTCTCGCGTGACCCAAACACACGTCGGAACATATCGGGGAGGGCCAAAACCTAGTCGCCCCGTTGTTTCTCAGCATCGCTCCAAGAGAGGTGTTCTCTCCCTTCGCAAGTTTGCGTTACTTAGTAAAAAGGATGAAACCGGTGTGGCAGCGCTTTTTTTTCGTTCGAGGATATATCGGACACACCGGGTCTCTCTGACCACGAGCGGTATTACACCTCGTTAAAATTTTACGAGCCGAGACTTTGCCGACGTTATATATGCTGGCTCCGTCGTGGCGCGAGAAACCGCTCACCGACGCCGTGACTTTTCTTCTTTCCTAAATATATAATAACCAGATACGCAACGATCGCCCGCGGTCTCGTCGCCTTCATCTTCCTTTCTTTTACAACGGAAACATCGTTTCCTCGGAGCGCGCATACTATCGTAATTTTGTACAGCATATGTGTGACCACGCATCGGCCGTTAGCAAACAGAAGGGCGTAACCGACATAACCTAAAGTTTCGAATCTTCTGGAATTTGCCTTTTCGTTCGTTATAGTAGTGGATATGGATGTATACATATGTTTTTTTAAATTAAATGCACAGTTCGCTCCCGGTCGTGTCTATATGGCTTTGAGGTAGATTCTGACTCGATCTTCTCCATTCTCTCACGACGACCAGTTTTTCATTTCCAACAAAAATACACGAACCCTGTTTACCGTATATTCTCTCTGATACACACAGAGACTCTGACGTATCTTTATCACGCGAACAGACGTCTCCTCCCCCCCTCCCCCGCTCTTATTACTATAACCGAGAATTTTATTTGACTCGATTGTCTCTGGCAGTGCAAGAACATGAATTATTTCGTTACATTCATAATTCGTCCCCTTTTCGGAGTAGACATCGTTGTGTCTTCAGAGGGGAAAAGCTTTTCGTACGAAATATGACTTATGCAGTTTTGTAACGTTGATTCATTTTGTTTTTCTTCTTTCTCGAATTCGTTCCTTGCACCATGCATAATTTCCCATTATACTCGTTTACATGTCGCGCACGACGATGTTTAAGCTGTATATCTTCATACTAAAGTTTTATTCGATGAAAATTCAGTGAAACTCGTGAATTCTCTATAATTTTTCTGGAGAGAGACTTGCAAACGTTGAATAGCAATTGACTTAATGTTACGTTTGTTTTCATACAAATATTACCCTTAAAGCATCTGAAATGTCTCAATGTGATTGATGCATTTTCAATTTTCCTTTGTGATGTACCAAAATTTTCTCATCAAAACGAATTTTTTTTTTTCATGTCTCTGACATAGCTGAAGGGTCATTAATATTTTTGATTATCGACGAAATTCCTGATGATTACCTCAATACACTTGGAAAAATACTGTGTGATAATTTTTTATTCTCATCGGGCAACAGCAGTCACCCAACAGCGATCGGTTAATAATCGGGCAAGAACCTTGGTAATTTGAGAAAGTCACCTGGCACTCGAGGAGCTCTTACACGCGCGCGCGTATCCACTTAGACCGGATGTCCTAGGGTTTGAAGTACCGGATGGGCTCGCGAGGACTCTCTCTCTCTCTCTCTCTCTCTCTCTTTCACTATCATTCTGGCGAAAGAGACTCTCGAGATATGAGAGAACCAATAAAAAATGACAGGGAGTAATAGTACACTATACCTTGGGTGTGCTGAAGAAGGCTGCTCTCTTCTGCAGCCTATACAATATGTATGTGTGCGAGGCTCTCGAGCTCTTCATCTTTTGTTTCATCCTCTCGTCTTTACTCTTCGTTACCTCTCATCGCCCTTATTTTTTTCGTTTCTCCTCGCTGATACGTCCGTCGACTCCCGCATTTTGCGTCATAACCCTCATTATTTCTTCGTAAAAGGCTTTAATTACGATACTTTCACGATAAATTTTGTAGGATACATATACCAACAGTGAAAATTAATCTGAGCACTAGCGCGAAAGAAGACTTGAATTATTTGCGATATCTATTCAGGAACGATTATATCGTAATTAAAGATTGTGGCAGATTTTCAGTGTGAAAAGTTATTTTTTTAAATGTACATTTATTCAAATTTTATCAGCCGAGCTCTCCTAAGCTCTGTCCATATGATTTCGTTTCGAAATAACATTAGAAATGAAAATGGAAATAAAAATTAAACTCCAACCATAAATAAGTGTGCTATACCAACGCGTTGATTATAACAATTGTTGATATTCTTAACTGAAGACTCGGTCATTAACTTCGGGGGCTATAGTCGTTCATTCACAGAACTGAGCACGATACTACATTATTTTTTGAAAATGCGAACGAATAAAACTTGCAAGGAATAAAGAAGCAATCATTTCCAGCCCAAGCTGCCTGAACGACTCCGGTAAAATTCTGTCAGTGGTAAATCAAGTGGGTTACATTCGAAAGGATAAAAATTATGAAAAAGTTTGGGGCTTGAGCATTTTTTTTACATAGAATTTTTCCGAATCCATAATCCAGATAGGGATTTGGTTTACGAAGAAATAGGTCAGGTCAGTAGAGATGAGAAGCGGGAAGGAGTAGAGAGCGTTAATGTCATTTTTTTCCAACAGTCAACGAGAGATGTATATACTTGCATTAATGTTCCATGCTATAACGTAATAAAAATGTATATTTCAAAGGTCCTCCTCAGTGACGTCTTCGTTGACTCGTTTGAGATTTTTCTTAAAAAATTCAGCTACCTATACCGTATAATTCGTCCCTTTTCTCTCTCCCTCTCTCTCTCTCTCTCTCTCTCTCTCTCTCTCTCTCTCTCTCTCTCTCTCTCTCTCTGTCTCTCTCTTTCTCCGCCTCTGCCTCTTCTGGATCTGTAGACATATTCTTTCGCTTCGCTCTTTCACTAGCTCGTTTTTCTCAAGATTCTGGCCTTCAAAAGCTCTTTAGCGATTCTCGCATATTCTCGTGAAGGAACGAAAAAGATAGAAAGAGAGGGAGAGAGAGAGAGAGAGAGAGAGAGAGAGAGAGAGAGAGAGAGAGAGAGAGAGAGAGAGAGAGGGAGAGAGAGAAAGAGAGAGCTCGCGAGATTTGCTGCCGTTCTCGTCTTCTCTGCCAGGCGCGTACATCCAGCATTGAAAACTTCTCAGTCTCAGAGCTCGTTCACGCTTCCCCGCTCCTTCTTCTCTCCTTTCATCATCTTTCACGTCATCTCGTACCCTTTTTTTTCCAACGACTTTTTTCTCTCGGACCATCCCAGTCATCTCCTTAAATCTAGGAGGTATAAATTATCGATCTACTTACCCCCGATGGAGAAGGTTGTTCTCGAGAGTTTTCGTCGCCATGTTAATTTCTCGTATAACTATCCATATTTATCGTCCTGCTAACGCGAAAACTATGCAATGCGCATATAAATATATATATATGCACGAGAGCATATATACATGCTCTCGTGAGTAGATTGGTTGAAAATATTTGGCAGTCGCGAGTATATGTAACTGGTGCGGGCATACATCATATCACGACGTGTCGTGAATAATCGTCGAGAGTACGAAAATTATTAATCCTTCTTTTTCGGCAAAAACTTTTCATCCGCAACGTATATATAATGTTCATGTAATCCGACGTCCTCGTGAAAAAATTATAAATCCATTCTCAATATTGAAAAAGAGAGGAAAAACCCGCGTATAGTACTCACGTTGTTATTAGCATTTATTTAACGTATATCTCGGTTATATCCACAAAGTTTACCTGCCAGAGTTCTTCTTTTTGTTTGTTTTACAGAATGTATATCTTTGCATCACATATATACTTTTCACTACCCTATTATTCCTGGGATAGTCTCTTCTGCTCTCTCGTCTCTCCCTTTCTCTCACTCTCCCTCGCTCTCTTTCTCTCCCTCTTTTACACGTCACGCTTCTCGACCCGCATAACCGCACAACCATCCCGTCAACCGACACTGAGACGACGGGGCTGCCAACCACCGAGGCCCGACGCCGGCCAGAGGAGCAACCCGCCTCGGCACTGGCTAAATCGAGGTTCGGTCGAGAGTGCGCGACACCAACCACACTCCTCTGTCTCTCTCTTTCCGACTTCCCCGAGTTACGACCTCAGACCCGTCGTCACGGGGCCGTCCGCTCGTTCGATTAATTAATTAAGCAGTTAATATTAATTCGCCCTGCGGGAAATCCAGTTAGGCGAGGAAAACGCTAGCCTGTCTAGCAACGGTAGTGATCTATATATGTGTGTGTGTGTGTGTGTGTGTGTGTGTGTGTGTGTGTGTGTGTGTGTGTGTGTGTGTGTGTGTGTGTGTGTGTGTGTGTGTGTGTGTGTGTGTGTGTGTGTGTGTGTGTGTGTGTGTGTGTGTGTGTGTGTGTGTGTGTGTGTGTGTGTGTGTGTGTGTGTGTGTGTGTGTGTGTGTGTCTAAATAAGTCAGTGTGACCAAGCTTCACCTCAAACTCTGGCATCGCAAAGGAGCTCGCTATGCAGCCAACTTGGCTGTATATAGGTATATACATTATAATGTAATGTCAGAGACCATCAGCTGCTCCAGCGAGTGCCGTAGCTGCACAAAATCATGTGGAGAACGTACTTGGAATTCGGCCTCGTGCACCGGCATAATGACGTTGTACTACACGCCACACTGCATACGCCAAACTATTCTTCCATGGCACCGGGCGCTTGTAATACGAAAACAGATTCGCTTGGGTCATCAGTTATTCCTTTATCAAATCTGGTTGATAATCCTATGAGCTGTGGAATCTTGTGCACGGGAAAAAAAAATCCCTCTTACGAATATATGAGATATCTCGATGGAGTAATGATGTTCAGATGATTAACGTAATTTTTTTTTTTCTAACTTAATGTCAATACCCACGCATAAAACAAAGTATAAACAATATTATTATAGTATTCAGAGCAGAATATTATCAGAGTTTGTCATATTGGGCTGAAATGTGTACTTTCAACTAATAATTCAAAGATTTAGTACAGTATATTTAAAGATATATAAAAAAATTCAAAGATTTAGTACATATATTGGGGTAGGTATTGAAGAGTGCAATTTGCGAGTTACAACGAAAATATGGGGTCTCCGCTTCCTATTTTCAAGACTGTGCTACATATAGTGCACACGGTGCGTTCAATAAATAATATTGATTTAGCCATAATTTACAGTTATATGTTCTGATAAAATCATTCAATTTTAGCCTAAACTCTTATCTACATAAAATGAAGACAGTTTTCTGGAAGTATTGACTTTTTGTATTGAATTTTAATCGATTCCATGTTAAATCGAGTATATAATAGACCTTATGAATAACGTCGTGGCATTGTTCTACGATAGCGAGCAGCAGCACCATTGGCCTTCAAGTCCATTAACTGCGGGTCACTCATGTGCGAAGAGTTCTCCATCAGGCGTTAAAGGCAGGAGAGATTATTGACGCAAAGTGTGTGCGAGCTCGCTTGGTCTGAAGAATGGATGTAGGAAAGGACAAAACCCGAGGATGAAAGAAAGATAGAGGAATAGAGAAGTGCTATACGTGCTCTGGCACTCCCGACCATGTCTTTACCTTTCTCTCCGCGAGTCCTCTTTTCCCCAGCTAAAGACTCGTATACCTTCCTCTGGTTTTAGCTTATGTCTCCGTCTATTTTATTCCATCAGGCAGGAAAGAACCACAGGTGTGAGTGCATCTCCGCGATTTTCAAGGTATCACACTTTGCTCTTGGCTCTGCTCCGTGGTGGAGTCTTCTTTTGCTTTACGTGAAAGGGACAGATATTCGCGATCGATCAGCATGTTTTAATGGGGGTCGATGGGAAGGCGAGCATATGCGTCCTGGATTTATATATGATGCAACAGCCGCTGCATGATCAGATCGTGGCGAGCTCGCACATTGATTGACCTTCTTGTTCTATAAGCCTTCATCTACGGTGCTTCGAGAGCTCTTAGTATCTTCACGATATGAACCTATAGTTCATATAAAAAATAAATCAAAGTAACTTTTTTCAACAAAGTTATCGATATTTTTTATAAATTACAAACAAGACTTGTTCATTGGAAGAGCAATTGACCCGTTAATGACTCTGAAAATTCCATATTTATACTTTGTTTTCTCATGACGTTCCCTTGACCGCGAGGCTGCTCGACTAATGCGAAAGAGTTCCAATCTTTCGCATAGCGTGTGACCTACGTCACACACGAAGCTTTTTATTATTTTACGAATTTTATTATTCGAATTATCAATTTTATCTAAAAATAAATCGAATTTCCTATTCAATCGAAACGATCTGCACTTTTTCATTTTTTCTACATTAAGTAATTATATTCCAGTTATTATTTTTCTTTTGGCAATTTAAAGATATCTTAGTAACAAGCTCGTGATTCCTGATGACGGGTCAAGCATATTGAACCTCAGTTGTGTCTCGAGCTGTGTGACGCATATTA
This sequence comes from Rhorus exstirpatorius, assembly GCA_963564615.1. Taxonomy (NCBI): domain Eukaryota; kingdom Metazoa; phylum Arthropoda; class Insecta; order Hymenoptera; family Ichneumonidae; genus Rhorus; species Rhorus exstirpatorius. Next base: position 31,487,446 of record OY751315.1, on the reverse strand, counting down.
TAATCTGCTGTCATCACTTGTTACGGGAGTTAACGAGGGCCCGGATGTGCGCGCTGCAGCCACCGCACTTAATGATCCGGAATCTCGCGAGAAAAAAAAAAGTAAATATAAAAATATACATATATTGTATGTACATTAGAAGCTAATTAGGCCATGGCGTTTCTTAATGAGACGCAAGAGACCATGGTCGGTGCACTTTACCAAGCGTGAACTAAGGCGTGGCTCGCTCGTCTCATCCACTCAACCCCAGTTTGCTTCTGAAAGAAGTCGTGCTCTCTCTTTTATATAGCGACTTCATATTATACCGTTTTATATAGTTTTTTATATATATCAACTTCGAAGGGGTTTCTAGGAGTTGCAATTTGAAATTTTATATTTCTTAAGAAAGAATACTTCACGCGATACTGTGTGACTGATGAGACGAAGACTGTTGGAAAATAAAGATATAAACAAAACGTATACATCTTTTTTTTAATAAAAAATAAGAAAGGTGGTTTCCGTCAACATCGGTCAAATCTGAGTCCACTTCCTGTCATTTTGTCTCAAGGGTCCCACGTATCTCATGGCTCCATGGATATCAATTTTTTTAAATACATTTTCACGACAAAATCTTCTATAAATCACTCGTATATTACATTTCCGTTGTACCACATGTTCTCTCTTTTATGATTTTTTTTTCTGTTAGCCATTTTCATTGTTCGTTCATCGCTACTTTTGCGCGGAGTTCTGAAAAAACAGTCTGTTGATACACACGTTTTCACAAAACATACACATGTATATAACACATAGTCGTTTTTGTTATCGGGCTCTCTTTGTCGATCGTTTTAATATCCCGCTAAATTAATTATCGATCGCCGATCGTAATGGAGTTGTATAGTTAGTGAAAAATAAACAACGGCACTGTAAACGAACAATATACAATACTCAAGCCCTGCTTTTATCGTTAATAACGAAACACCAAAAAGCGTGGTGTTCCAGGGAAACGCGAATGAACAGTGGATAATAACTTTTCAAATTTTTAAATTTTCCCCCTTTAGCGTGAAATACTATTATGATCGTGACCAAGCTCGTATTCGCTTTATGATGAGAGTTTGTCGCGTTTGTAAAAAATATCGGAGGATTATGTTTCAACGCCACAGCAACGCCCTGTTGATTCTACCTTTCCCCTTATCCCCCCCCAACAACCGAACCTCATAATCGACAAATTTGTATAATATAAAATAATTCATCAATTAAACGAACTTACCTGTGAGTTAAGTTATATCGTAATTGTATGAAGAACCTCTTTCGAAGATGGACAGTGACCCCAATTCAAACGGCATTGATCCCACAAGTTCAAAGTGCCTGCGCTCCGTCATCATGACAACGCTAAGCGCGATATTTCTCATTCTTCAATATATTATGATATATTATTATATTAATATATTATGATATTAGATATTATATTGCAAAGTTATATTGCAGAGACCTTGCTGCAACATTGCAGAGATACTGTTGTAACGTTGCGTGCTGTGTGGTTACATATTGGTAGAAAAAATTTTGCACCATATGCGCAGAGCAGTCGCCTTTGCAGAGAATTCATCAGTATTAAGATTCTGTTGAGATTCAAAGCCAATTTATGAAATCCCTTTTGATCGCTTTTATGACTAAATGATCCATACGAAGCTCAGTTAATATACTAATAAGATATTCTTTGACCCAATCAGTGACTTGTCTCATATAATTAGTTTCATTTTCAACTCTAATTTGTCGTCCGGCAGGAGTGGATGTGATTTTATTATGAAAAACAACTCCACTTTCTTCCAGGAAATTTTGTAAAATTTATCTTTCACTACTTTAGAAAAGTAACCTGGAAGGTAGCTTCTCGGAAAATTAATATCAGATTCCATTCTCGTTAAGAAGAATATTTGTTTGAAATTGGTCTTGCTGGTTCATACAGTCAGTTTTTCTTTCCTGTCGAGGAATATTTAAAAATAAATTGTTGCGCTCACTGACCTGGCCAGTCTTTACTCTCCTTTAGAGGAATATTCACTAAAAAGTTAACTGAGATAGTGAGTCAGCGAAGCAACTTCCTACATATATATGGAACATATATGAAATGGTATAAACATAGGGAAGGGAAAACTCATCGTTATGTTTAAACCGGCACAAAACGAATGGATGAGAAATATCTTAGTACAGGTTGTCATGACCATCGAGCGCAGGCAAAAAGTTTTTTGCCCTGAACTTGTGGCATCACTGGCGTGGAATGGGGGTACTAAGCTGTCAATCTCGAGGAAGAGGCGCGAAATACAATAATAAGCTCATGCTGCACCCAAATTTCCACCAAACCTCGTTTCGTGGATTCCTATGATACAATAACTATACATGTCATAAAAATATATGTATATGTATGAATAAAATCTGCCGGTAGGGATTAAGTATTCCATTTGGAAAAGTCTACGGCTCGACCAACCCAACCGAATCATCCGCGTGGATTACGCACGTTTTAATTAAGTGGCCGTCCAAATCGTATTAATTCTCTTTTATGATATAAGCGAAAGAAAGAAAGAAAGAGAGAGAGAGAGAGAGAGAGAGAGAGAGAGAGAGAGGTTAATACTGAGAGAGATCGATGCTTTGCTCGTTCGTTCGTTCGTCGCGTTCCATTCTTACGTCATTCTCAATTAAACCGCTCTGGCACCGAAATACTCGCCGCTCGCCTCTTCCTCATCTATTTCGTTCTCCTATAAACCGATGTCAACACATATAGATGTAATATAAATTACATATCTTTTCCATCCTCGCACCTCTATCACCATCTGCCGCATGAATAAATATATCTTTCTTTTTTTTAACTTCTTGGTCCATTCTAAATTTCTCTCGTTGGCTCTCTTATCCCTTTCACGATATATATCCGTAGAATTTAATAACCCGACGAAGTGCCAATGCCAAACGAGGATATGTCTAAATAATTTATGTAACGGACTCAACGGTCCTGTCATCGCCATTTTCTCGTAACGTTCTTAAATATCATCATTATTATAATTAATATCGAAGGGCTTTAGTAGAACGACGATGAGAGAACCGCCATCATGATAAACAAGTTAACGACGTTTTCGTTAAAAAATCCGATTAATTCATCGATCTGTGCGGCTGATCAGAAGAAGCCTCGAGTTTGGTATTTCTCCTCTTTGATCGCAGTAATTATCGAATTGAAATTAGTAACTACATGAGACTACATTTGTCAGATAATTTTATGAAAATACCAAAATTATCGTAGGCATTAACCTTTCAGTTCCCGGGGTTGCGCGCGCGTGAATATAATTTGTACGCGGGTTTTCGTTTTCCGGGTCGCACGCAACTGTGTCAAGTTCGATATATCCTCTCACATTAATGTAAGTTTTCCTTTGGAAACGTGTTAGATATCGATCGATAGATAGTGTAACTCGATCCGTTCGGTCAGAGAGCTCAGCCAAATTATTTAAAAGTGCAATATGTGTTTGTGCAAAATATATGCGAATGGCGTAACGTTATAGCGGGGGCATACTTGACGTACTTTTGACCTTTAAATCTTTATCATTTTCTCCACACTATTTATTTCTTTATCAACATAAAAAAAAAAAAAAAACAAAAAAATTGATGCAAATTAATTTTACCCGTTTATCCGAATATCAGCCCAATATGAATAACCTAGTAATGCTGGTGTAGATAAATAAATTTTTATTTCATCCAAATGAATTGAGTAAAATGAAAAAGGATAATGCATTCTCTCAGTGAGTAATGAACGCACTCACAAATGAAGGCTGCGTCGCGTAATGATTATATCCTTTATTGTTTAATAACAATATTAAATACGCACGTGTAAATTTCACATATCTTAGTGGACACTTTTTAAAAATAGACACGCGATAATGGAATACTACACTGGAATAACAATTCAAAGCTAGTAAAAAATGCTATTTCGCATCATTAATTTGACGATTCAGTTTTGCTAAGTATCTTGAGTTCATATGATGTATTGTTTTGGGTACACAATTATATCCGAAATATGAATGAGAACAACAATACGTTTTGCGCCAAAATGCCACAGCGTATTAATACGCGTATGCTATTGAAAGCGGTATAATTATATTTCCATTTAAAATGCATGGATGTATATATATATATATATATATATATATGCGATTATAAAATATAAACGTATAATATGAACATATAGTGGAGTTCGGTGCGGTAGAGGAAATTTGAGAAAAGCCGTGAACGCGGTGGGATTTTCCGGCGGACGATTCTCTCTCGCGCTCCGGAAATCGCGAGCCCCGGATTCGGGGGTGTGTGAACGGGAAAGCAGGACAAGGAAATCCTTTTGGCAACAGTTCACGGTCTCGCGGAACCGAGCAACGAGCTAGAGAGAGAGAAAGTTAGTCCGGCGTGTGCGATCCTGCGGTGAGCTGTTCGGCAGTCCAGGGAGCGAATATAGTTGAGAGAGAAATAGAGAGTGAGCAGGAGCGAGAGTTTGGTTGGAACCACCGCCGCACAGCACTTGTTCCACAAAATGGTATTGTGTCCTTTATCCGCCTTTACCCGTGTGTACCCACATATACGGACACAATTAAACACAATGTGTATACAAATATGTATATCAGTGGTATAGTATTGGCGCTTTACCGAAGTGGGAAAGTGCTCTCGCGCGTTCTCGGTATATCCGGAAAAAGAGGGGGCGTTAATTAGCTTTCGTTATAATCCTAATGGCTTGGGACCACCCACTGATATGCGAAGTGCTATGGTACTGAGTCGGGTTATGTTCAACGCGCCGTCCGAATTGCTTGCGCTTTCTCGTTGCGTGCAGCTGCCCGCGAGAGGCACACGCTTTTCTAGAAGCGTCTGTGTTTGTCTCTGTATACACGTAACTACACAAGCCTGTTCATCGCTGTTACACGAGAAAGTAACTACTCCGATGTATCTACTGTACATGAACAGGCTTATGTGCTCAGTTCGGCACGATGTCCTTTCGCGTCCTCGATATATCCTGGCTTGAGGCATATGACCTTTCCCTTGATCAGCGTAGCTCCCATCTCGACAAAATGATTCGTGGATTTTTTTCGCCATTTATCACGCATCATTATGGAGTGTACCAGGATGCTAATGAGATGTCAATCTACGACTTCGTCAGCAATTGAAAAATTGTTTTCGAGACACCGTCGAAAATCAGACGAATCCCGAAACTCAACAAAACGTTATTTCTCGCTTCAAACTAAAGTCAATAGAGTTTTCAACTCTTTTTTAGACGATTTAAAGTTAATCTTTTGTTGAATTTGCCAAACGCGTTGTTTCTCTACTGCAAAAATACGTAAATACGTAATTAATTTGTCATTTTGAACAATCATTAAGCTTAACGCGTACTAATGAAACTCTGGATTTTATTTTAATGCAATACGAGATTCTGCTTTGACGCCAAAAGTGTCGGAAGTTTCCTGATTAACCGGATTTAGCTTCAAAGTAGGGTTCGTTTAAAACCCTCATTCGACCCATCTAGGATCTAATGCTATAGAATAAAACCTACTTTTTTACATTTAATCCCTACGTAATAGCACTACTAGAAGGTTCAACGCAGAGACGTTAAATTTCGAGTCGGGATGACACCGGGACACAGATGAATTTACCAAATTCATTTGAAAAGATTTTATAGATCGTACAAAGAAATTTTGTATGCCTAATAAAAATACGGTAGCTAAACAAATTTTGCAATTAAAGAGTATTCGTTAAAAGCAGCTTGTTTGCAGAAACACTGAATTACTTATTGTCGAACTCCCAGGACGATAAGTTTTTTTGTCGATTTCCACGGCAACTGGAAACCATTTATTACGTGCGGGAATAATTTTCGATCGTGAATTTTCACATCCTTCGTGATGAACAACTTTGGAATTATCTCTACCAAGCTGGATTACCTTGTCCATTTTTATAAAACGAACGAGGCACTCGCGAACAACGATATAGCCCGTGTAGTGGGCATATATAGCTGTGACAACAGCTTCTACCGCATGCACCCGCACACAGTCATTTATAGGCCTGTGCTTCTCTGTCGAGCTTCCATCCACCGTACCAATCCCTCTTTCGATTGGTCGTTTCACCCTGCGGGAGTTTATACCGGCTATATTCTAGCACTGAGCTTTTCGTTATACTCTGTTTCGTGTCCTTGCCTCCATGCATGACCACCTCGTCTCTCTCTCTCTCTCTCTCTCTCTCTCTCTCTTTGAAGCGTATATGGGCCCTCAAACCGACGGGACTGCTGCTCTGTTGCTGCTGCTGCCGCGCTCAAAATATTCAATCGGTCGCGTTCCCGGTTTATCCCTCAATTTGTTGGTTAACGGCTAATTAATGATAGTCCGCGGATATACATGTATGCGTACACAGAGTCGATAGTGATATCGCTTATGTACGTATAAATTTATATGCATGTGTTTGGTATATGTTCCAATATATGGGCGTATATATATATATATATAAAGCTAAAGCAGATAGAGTGATATCGGGGCTGCTGTACTGCCGCTAGGCCTATGCAGATCGGCCAAGATATAAAACGAGTGGTGTTTCCTACGGTGTGAAAATATTACGCCTGGCTTGCGTAGCATCCCTCTCTGCTCGTCCCCATACTTCTCGACCCTGCAGAGTCTCGCGGCATGAAATTATTTGTCGATTTATTCGGATCGATCGTCTTTGTGTAGGGAGCGAGCCATAACGAACTCGAGCACATATCGCGCATATGCGTTTTTATATGCATATATCGATATAAATTTACTGTATGGCATATGTGCCCGCATACTATCTCTTATACATTTATTTGAATATAACTGTTTCAGTTTCTCTCTTATCCTTCTCTCCATAGTACGTGTATTCATGGCTTCAAACCAAAAAGGCGTATCGAATGTGTGTTTGCGTATAGGCAGTATGAATTTCACGCGTTAGGCTAGCGATGAATACGATGTACGATTATGTACAGTGTATAAATAAATAGCCGATAATACAGAGCAAAGCGTATATGCACATATGCAGGTGCATTATCGCTCATACATAACTCGTGCCGCATAATAATTTTCGTGGCTTCGTTGCCAGTGTGTATAGACCCGGAGAAAAATTTAACGACATCCAAAGAGCTTTCAATTACTTCCGGTCCATTCACGGGTCACAGGCGTGTCTCGGCTATATCTTTTTTCACTCGAGAATCGAAACGCATACGATTTAAACCCGTACGTTCGCTGTTAAATACATTAAATTTGTCATATATTAGTCTGTGGCAAATTATATCGCGGATGCGAATGTCAATGTATGCACGTGCGTACATACTGTCAATATTATCTCGATCCGTGTGTATATTGCGTCGATATATTACATTGAGGAAATTTCCGTATTCCATTCCACCTTGGGATATATTGAATAACTTCTAAGCATGATGATTTTGTTTTTCTCCGCAAAATTAACATTCAAGAGAATCTTGTATATGTCTAATTATCGAATAGCTGGACGCGAAGTTACAAGAAAATATGTTTTTGTTTTTGTTTTTTTTTTCAAATAACTCGAAATGAATGTTCTTCAATAAATGTTTTATTCTTGAAGTAGAGGTAAAATTATAAACCCCATTCATGTAGCGTTATAATATCACAGAGATCATATACCTACTTATCGATCTTTTCTTACAAATTAAATTCGACAATTATAGTCGATATTTTTGTCGGATTTCATAGAATTTGACAGATCTTTTTTTATTTGTTTTCTTCACAGCTTTGATATTAATACAGTGGAAGATCTATGTTTTGTAACCTCAAAAATTCACGTAGAATTCAACATGGCGAAAATGATATCGACTGTCTCTGGTATTGTTCCAATCTCTTCCGGTCAGAAACACACCCTTGTTTATCTCTCCCCATATGTAATAGCGAAGCGTGCCCGAGGGTTGTCGATCTCTCGCAGTTCCCCGTGTATGCGTTATCCTGGCTTTTAATTGTACACATACAGCATATACATGTATATTTGCCATGATGATAACGTGTGTAGGTATAACGACTATTAAATTAGTCTCCCCTTCTCTCTCCCTCTCACTCTCTTAGTTCACTCTCCCCGATGCACACCAGTGACTCGCGAGAGTGACGTCAGCCCAACACTTTGGTGACTCGTCACCATATAAAGGGGCGAGAGTGACTCGTCGGAGTCGTCACCGTGGGGCATCGAGGAGCTTTGAAAGCTCAAAGCTATACACGAATATGATATCGTAGATATAAGGGCAAGGGCAAGTTTTGCCAATACAATTGTCTTGGGATATTGGTTTATCCTGCTGGTTGAGCCCGTAACTCTACGGAGCTGGTAATGCATGCTGGTCTTGGCCTTCGCATGAAATAGTATGTATATGTATATATTTATATGTATTATATTATCGTTATAGCAAACTATTCTATATTGTATATACATATAGGTATGACCGGAGTACGCTAATAACGATAGACCACGGAGATTTATCGACGGCACCGAGAGCTATCGAACACCATAAGCTGGAAACGGCCATATATATAATATATTTATAGAGAGAAAGAGAGAAAGAGGGAGAGAGGGAGAGAGAGAGCTCGAACGTGACAGTGAGAGAGTGGAGGGGAGCCCCATGGCGCGTGGTCTGGCGCAAAGGGAAATGCATCCGAGCATTCGACGATGTGCCTGCCTGAGGGATGCATACCATGCCGCTCCGGGGGTTGATATACTCGTTAATGAAAATATACGCCGATATGTTCGCTCTCGCTCTTTCTGTCTATTTCTCTCGCTTGCTCTCGGTTCCTCGACAATGCAGCTTCACGAGCTCAACTCACCTCCCTTAGTCCCCAGGCAACCTTCCAGACTCCATAGCCATGCCTGATCCCTGTTTATACATGTATAAATACACACACACACACTCGTATATATATAAACTCCTCTGTGTATATAAATGTGTACATATTATTTGATGTATACTCCGCCACCATTAACGAGCGCACGGTTGATTTACCATAATTCTCCCGGCAAATATTGTTTTCTATCGCGCATTTTTTTTTCCACTCGTTCCATTTTATACCCGCACCCTCCCTTATATAATCTCTTCTGGTATTTAACACTTGGCTGGGATTCCAGGGCCTCGCTCGTTTCCCCTTCTGTTTTCCATTCTTTTTCTTTTAATTTGTCATCTCGAATCAGCATTGCTTCGTTCACGTGTGCGGAGCTCTCTCATGCATACACGCAGCGACGGACTAATGGACGCGAGAGACAAATGATTATTTAGATATTTATATTTGGGTATAAAAACTGCTTAAAAGCTAAAGAACGAATTCTGGCATCATTTAATACGTGAAATGATGTTCGTCACGTCATTTTTCCTCTCAGCAATCAACCTTCATACGCGCGCGTATCTCACGAATAAGTCTTACAAATGTTAGACCGCATCGTCAAGGAACGGTTGCAGTAACGAAAAGCATCAGACGCCCTGACTCCCTGACTCGTGACGTTTCTCGTGACAATTTCGCGAGCGTGTAAGGTACGAAATCGCCAATACTACACACATCGATTTTATCATTTCGTTTCGATACATCCCGACAGTTTTGTCCATATATTTCATAAATCAATATTAATAAAAAAATTTTTAACGTACCGCACGGAGAAAAAGGCATGGAAGAGTTCTAGTGATTATTCGATAGAAATAATGATTCACTTCCGGTAATGCTGTTGTGCTATTCATTGCTCCGCAAAATGTTGAAAAGTGCCTAAAGCGTACTAAAAAGTATCAAGCCCGTTATAAGAACTGCTATCCGTATAGTGAAAAATAACGTCGCACTTGACACTTTTTACCATCTTAACGCACTAATGAATAGCACAACGGCATAGCTGAAATTAAACGATTATTTTTATAGGAATAATCACTAGATCACCGTGCATGAATATTTTAGACATGTACCTTCTTGATTTATATTTTTGAGATCATTGAATGCATCAGTGTGTGAGATTTATGCGAAATGAGTGACGCGGAATCGAATCATAGTCATCGGGAGATTTATAAAAATGATAAAAATTTTACCAATAACCCCTCCATTATGCCAAAACATCCGTTTCTTGCTCCATAAATTCGATGTTCTTCGCTATATCCTTTTTGTATCTCACATTCGTACTATACTAGAATCATTTTATTTTGACATGCACATTTTCAATTGTATCTCATTGCTTAAATATCTATTCACTCGTTTATCCGCACAATAACTTGAAAACAAAAAATTCAAGGCTCCTGACTCGTTTCTTTTGCTAAATTCTAGTCGAGATTCGATTATTCTCAATCAAGATATTATTAGAATTGAATACAAATTGAAACAGCGACAATCATATTTAATTGAAACTCTTTTTTTTTTTGCCTTCGAGCGTTTTCAATCAAAGTGTCTTTGTCAAAATCATCTGAAAGTCGGTCTCTTATCTCACCATACCTGTGATTGGAGCGAACGATTTTTTATTTTTACACGTTAAACGCTGTATCTGGTATTGAAAAAGGGGCAAACATCGAAACATCTTTAGTTATGGTATTCTTCAGCATCTCGACACATGCATCGGAACTTTCATGAAATATTTTTTCATCCGTTATACGCATATGATGAAGTTATAATGCCACTGTGCACTACTTACAATAGCGGCGATCAATCGTGAGAAAGGACCATGCAACTATGTGTAGCTATCGAGTGTAGGATATAACGACGAGCACGGCCACACCACCGGGCGCAGGGCAGATCGTTGAGCGAGAGAGGGCGAGATCGTGAGATTCATTTGAGATCGAGGGAGATCGCGATATAGTTTGGGTTTTCGCGCGGGTGTTGGTGGGGTTTCAGGCGGCGCGGTGACGCTTCTCGGCAAGCGCAGTGAACTAGAGGAGGGGGGTTCGGGCAACTCGATCCGCCAGTGTTGAGCCCGCGATCGTGGCGAGCGTACGCGTAATAACGTACGCACCGTACGCAGCTGTCGTAAACCATCGCGAAATCTCATACCCACCTTGCGACATCGTGATTGACTTTCGTAATCGACGATAATTGAAATACGACGTCTCATTGACTAACAACAAAAAAACGGAAAAAAAAAAAAAAAAAAAAAAAAACATAAAAACGTTTGTGAATGTATGATCGTTTGAATAAACGAATGGAAAGATTTAAAAAGAAAAAGAAAGCCTCTTTGACGGTAGCTTCAATGGGACTGAGGAAAAATCACCTTAACGCGAATTCCGGTACGGTTAATTGCGTAAAATTCACACGTAAAATCTATCCCCGCTTATCGAGAGTCTCAGATTGCGCGCACAATTTCGTCGACACGAATGAGCGAGAAAAACAAATTAAAAAAAAAAAGAATAAAAATCGGTTCGATATAGGTGAAAATTCATAATTTTTTATTGAGCCGTAGACCGATGATTGGGTACTGATTTTCGTTGGATAACGACGAGTAAAATAACGTGCGGCGAGAACAAAAAGTGCCAAAGCTCGCAGGATTAATCGATCGAGTTTATAATAAAATATAAAAAATGAAAAGAAAATGTCGTCTTGACTTTTGGGGTTTTCTCGAGCCTTTCGCTTCGACATCACTCATCTTCAACGGATATGTCGCTGTATAGTGTGCCCTGTCGGGGCAGCGAGCTCTCGCATAGGGGTTGGGTGTCACCTGGCTCTCTATTTCTCTCTCCTCTCTCTCTCTCTCTCTCTCTCTCTCTCTCTCTCTTTCTTACTTTATTTTTCTACTTTTTCTCTTTCTCGCTCCGAGAAATGAACGGGGTCACGCTGTGGCACAGAGATATATTTCTCTACCCGAAACGACGACGGAGCGCAAGGGGTGGTGGCGTTGCTAGCGGAGCGCGAAACTCTCGTCCGCGCCCGAACGAATGGTCCAATTTTCTACGTGACGCCGTTTTGCCACGGTCGAATCTCGCTGCGAATCTTCTTCGCGGTACACCTAACAATATATAGGCCACTCGTTACCTATCGTGCAAGTGACATATACGTGATTATATATATATATATATATCGTTAGAGAAGTGAGCCCGCAACAGCATGATTCTTAAGGATGACCCGAACCAGACGAAGTTAGAAAAAATAGGGAGCGAGAAATTGAGAAAAATAAAGAAAAAAAAATTAGAAAAGATCTCAGATACCGCACACCTTCAATGGGACTATTAGGTGTCGTACCGAACGACCGTACTGGAGATGAAAAACGCCCACAAAACCAGTCGAACAACCATTGAAAATTTGTTGTATAACGAAATTATTATGAATGATTATCTTGCATAGCAGAGGGAAATAGAAAAAATGTCTGAAAATTATATTGCTAAATTATTAAAAATCGGAGTATCTGTCGCATTTTAAACTGACACCCCTAGTCAAAACGTAACACCGGCGATTCATTTGAATGCCCTAAATCTGATTTTGGACTTACTTGCAATCGGATCTTGGATAAATAGAAATTCAGGAGGAGGATTAAAATTTCGACTCGGGACGCAGTCAATCGACACTTCCGAAAATTACTACGGTCTTTTACGTTTTCATTCGGATACTTTTCGAGCAATAAATTTCCGTAACATGATTAATCGATAAATATTTCTGTCTATAGACAGAATCATACGTGAAAAATAAATCCTTGATGTTAAAATTAATGTTTTCTCAAAAATATTTTTTCATTTTTTTCACAATTAGAGTTTTGTTTCCCCGGGGTCTACGGTATACGCCAGTATACGAGGGATGAAGGGAGAAAAAAAATAAAATCGTATGATCCGACAGTTCCGATGAAAGGCTTGCATTGCCATTAGTCCCGAGTAGTGTATATATTGAAATTTCCGTAATGGATATTTCCTCTATCTGCGCGGATTGATCCAACATGTTAAAAAAAGAGTAACATTCATATAGGTATAATACGTCTGTGTATATATTTGATCAGGTTCACGTATACGTATTTTCAGTGCTCCGCGGGAGCTTTTTACGCATCGAAAATGTTTTTGTTATTCTGAATCGGTTATAACGTAGAATAGCACGAAACGAATTTTTCAATCGTAACTGGCTGCATGGATATACTGTATCTCAACGATGTTTTACCGTTTTGCCTGTTCCATGCGTTCGGGATTGAAATGAAGAACACAAAAAACAAATAAAGTCACGGGAGCCGAAGATATATAACTATAATCCAGAGAAGATATACATATTCCAGAGTCCATATATAGTCCATATAATTGTCCATATATAATAGTCCATATATAGAGTCCATATAATTGGTTCACAATTACGACTATTATCCGGTCGTTGCCTTTGGAAAATTGGCCATCAGCCCCCTCCCATGGGCAATATTAAAGAGTCGCGAATATTGTGTGTACGAAGTTGGAAAAAGTTTATTAGAAATAAATTCATTCGCTCGTACACGATGTCAAAATTAGTCAAAATGTCGTGTCGGATGAATTATCTCAAGGCTCACTGAGACATTATTTTTTTTTCGTTTTCGTTTTACGAAATCTTTTTTTTATTCATTTCAAAGCTAAGATCGAAAGTATTGTACGGGAATATTTTTAACTTCTTTTCTCCGGAATGGAGAAAAAAACAACGTTCTTGATAAAATATGGAAAAAAGCTGAAGCTGCACAGTGAAAAGTATTGTTCGGTGGCCTTTTATTTCGACAAACGCTCGCATTTCCTTTCGATCGCCGATACGACATTTATAGCACAAACTTTCCGTGGTTTTTTTCCCGTTGTTTCTGCGTTTTGCAGTTTTTACCTTTTCCCCCCCCCCCCCCCCCTCGCAGAGGTCCGCAATATCGCTGTTGTACCCGGTGGGCCAACTCCCTCTCTCTTTCTCTCGTGTTTCGCAATAAAAGCCACATCGTTCTCGAACACGTAAAAGCTCTTTCGAGGATTTTTATCCGTTTTTATGTTCCTCGCAAAATCGAGAGTGAATCATATACAGAGGGACAATGAGTAAAGCACTTGGAAATGTATCACAGCTTACACATCTAGATAAGTGCAAGTTTTCATTATTCTAAAGTCACCATCATACGCGATTACTTCACCATTATGCCCTATGACAAAAGTACGAGACTGCTAAAACTTTGACCGAGGACTTTGGCAAATATCACACAGCCTGTCCCGCAGCTTTTTCATTATTATACGAAACCATTAGAGAAATTTACCAGTGCCTCGTCACTGTATACTTTTAATCCGTGACAGTAAAATGAACGTGACCCCCAGCTACGCTGGATTATCTCGTGTGCCAGAAACTTTCTCCACTTCATTTACTGTCGTCACGAAGCTTTTAAAAAAAATCGCAAAATAAAAATCGTCGAATGCGACAATCATCATTCGCGATTTATTTTAATGTCAAACCAAATGATCGAATGTACAAATAATCACTGGTATCATGCATTTTGATGAAAGAAAAAAACTTGCCAAAATTTCTCTACGAATCGAGCTCATGAATTGACTTCATGAAAAATCGAAGCAGCCTTGTAACAATGGACGACAACCGTTCATTTCATCGGATACCATTAAATTATTCAATCATATGTATAATGGTTCGTTCATTTAAATGAATACTCATTTGTCCGATCAATAGCTGAATTATTGGAAAAGAAAGTTTTCTATAGATTCGAAAGATGAAATTGATACAACAAAATATAATCTTTTATCTCTATTGTTGCATCAAAATTGTTGATAATTACATCGTCGCGACTATACAAGGTATCTTATAAAGTCTCTCTTGTTACAAAGTTTCGAGGGGCGTGCACTGCTGCTGCTGCATCCCCGTGTTATCCCTGGTGTTTTCACCGATGCAAGGATCCCGGAGGTTTCTGTCAGGTTCATCCGGGTGTTCTTCCTCGTCGGTGGGTATTCACGTTGGATCGTGTATACAACCGGTACGTGATCGTTCTGTGGGGTATAGAGGGCCGAGGGGCGAGGAAAGAGAAAACTTTGGCTCGATCTTTGAGCACCTGGTGTACAGGAACTAAGGCTGACGTTCCCGTTGGTTATGTAGATGACGGAAAGACGAACAGAACTTGAATGAACCGGAGAGTGTGTGTGTGAGAGAGAGAGAGGGAGACAGAGAAGAGATCCGGCACGTCTGACGCAATGAGAAAGCTTGTATTAACGATAGGACGTCTTAAATGCTAGCAGTACGGGTATACGTAGGCAGATTGAATAGACGTTCCTGATAAAATATATATTGCATGTAAACATATATATATATATATATATATAGGCGTGGATATAAAGTCCACCTCCACGGGCATATCGCCCGACATACGCTCCGGCAATTAATCACTTAGCAATTTTATTTAATTATGTCACGGCTGTCGGGGTCGCCGAGACTGAGGCAGCGAAACAAACAGGCATATATCTGTACGTATCTCGGGTGGTGTGGATGGATAGATCCCCGGCAGGCGTTGTAAATATCTTTTGACGTGGACAAATTTTAGAGCATCGAGGTTATACAGGGCTGCGCAAAGACGGTACATAGAAGCGTGCGATGAATTGGGATCGAAGCTAGCGATGAAAACGAAAGAAGATTATTATAATAGAAGGATCATATGCGATATACTCTAAATATCGTTGTCACTTTACCTGCCTCATGCAGGAAGTTCCGTTTTCATGAAAATTCATTTCTTTTTGGTGATTTTTATACCGGCGGAGTACTTGAAACATTTCGAATAGTCAGAATCTTAGAGAAGTCCTGCGGGTCATTTTTCTTTTCGAAGTCAAATAATATGTCTGCGATATTTCAATGCACTTATTCCTTTAACTGCATCGAAAAGTCTAGAAATTACAGGATTTTTTAACCTTGTTGGATTGCATACATCACTGTTTTCAGGTATCCAAACGAATTTTTCATGAGTTAATATTTTTTGGTTACCCCTCACACACTGTGGTTCACTGACGTACATATATTATTTGTTGAAAGAGCCCAAAAATTCATTGCCTCAACTAAAAGTTCGCTGCGATGCTCGTAGTTGCGGATGTAGTCGATCCAAATACTTCTTTTTGTCAATGCATTAAAAAAAGTCAGGGCTTCTATACAGATGCCGATTTAATCGTCGCGTTGATCCCACAACATAGTCATTCCATGAAGTCTGACCAGTAATGCTTAGATCTGTATCTCATCAGGGGAAAGTGAGTGACAGGGACATAAAAAGAGAGAGAGAGAAAGAAAGCAGCAAAGAAGGCAGAGTAAAGAACTCGATAAAGTGGATATATTTGTGCGAATATGCATACTTAGGGTTTATAAAACCTCGCCAACTATACGGTCGATTATGGGTTCATCAATCATCGACGATAAAACCTATCTGAGAGAGAGACAGAGAGAGAGAGAAATGAAAAAAGTCGATTTACCTTTTCACTGCAGGACGTTAGAGAACTTTGTCCGGAAACGAGTCAGAGAGGGCGACAAGGTGGCGCGGGAGGTATCATGGAAGAAAAAACGGGGCCGAAAGAAAAGAAACGAAAAAAATGGAGATGGTGAGAGCGAGTGAGCGAAAGAGAGAGAGAGAGAGCGAATGAAAACGAAAAAAAACTTAAGTCGTAGGTCCGAAAAAGCGGATGGCTATCTGTATATGTAGACATAAAACGCAATTCTCTTTCTCTCTCTCTCTCTCTCTCTCTCTCTCTCTCTCTCTCTCTCTCTCTCTCTCTCTCTCTCTCGTGTTTCAACGCCAGCGCGGCTGAGCTCATCTTTCGGTTAACAGTGAGGAGCAAGTAACAGTAGTAGGAGTACACGACTATGCAGACACGACCCAAAGACTCTGAATCGGGATTACAATTGTGTCGCACAGGGCAGCAATCTCTTGTCGCGCTTTAAGTCGTCTCGGCAAAACTTCGAGACTTTCTCATTATTATTCTGCGGGCTCGGGGGCTTTAGTGGAGATGGTCGGTCGGGTTTCTTTTGCGGCGAGAAAGCTGGGTCAGAGCGAGAGACGAGGAAACTGCATCTAATCGTGAAAAATTGAGAGATGAAAAGAGAAAGGAATGAGAGAGAGAGAGAGAGAGAAAGAAAGGTATCCGGTTTTGATGACAATACTCAGATGATCCTCGAAATGCTAGAACAAAATTGTAATTCTCGGGACACAGTAATTGCTTCGAGTGTATACGCCAGTTACTATTACTATTTTCTATATCCACTTCGCAATCCACGACCTCTTATAGGATAATTCTGCAAATACATTGAAGTTTATATGTCTATGATGTTTATATACCTATAGACTGCCTTGAACAAGGAGAAGGGAACAGAAATACGAAAAGGATGCCCGAAAGGAATAGTAGTTAAGGGTCTATTCACGAGAAACTCTCTCTCTCTCTCTCTCTCTCTCTCTCTTTCTTTCTCTCTTTCTCATTCTTTCTTTCGCCGTCTTGGTGATGTTCTCGTTCTTGGCACGACTGAAGTGGCGCACTTTTGCAGAACACCCTGAAAAAGCCGAAAGACATGACCAAGGAGTGGCCCTTATTCCTCCGGGATTGTACAGTATATATGTATGCCTACGTATGAACACACGATCAGGGGGTAAACTTTTTTCTCTCGAGTATTCTCGGCTATCGCGGGAAACTCACGTCGCAAGGATGAACAGTTCTGCCGCAGTGAGGACTAAAACTTTTCATCGACAAATCTCGACATTCTCCAATCTATATCTCCGTATATATACATCGTTTGTAAAAATTTAGAAGCTGCCACGTGTTTTGTTTTTACAGACGAAAAATTTTTACGGGAATGTGTGAAAAAACATGAAAGTATTTTAAAAGGACGTTAATTATGATTAAAATTTTCGTCTTAGCTTTAATTCACCAAATTTTTTCAACAATGGCAATAAAAAATACCGACTTCTTACCAAAAATTAAGCAAATAACGATGTAAGCTGATCCTAGCTCAATATTACATTGCGCTCTTCGACGAAATTGTTCGACAATTATAAATTCTTCATTCACATTTTACGATCGTGTTGAAAAAAAAAAAACATTTCTCATTTATTTATACTCTCAAAGCTCAATATATTGTATTATCACAGCTTGATTTGCGTCAATGAAGAAGCGGAAGAGACTCTCGAAAGCGTGCCCATGATAGACAGATGTCTCCTCCGTTACACGATAAATTAACTCAAAGTTAATTATCTCTTGTGGTCTATGCCTCGCGGTGACCGCGCGATGGTTCGAAACATCGTAATCGCGTTTGCGGCCTCTATTTCGTGGCTGTAATTCACTCGGCTCGTCCTCTCGAGAGGTCGATTTTCAAGGACGTCACGAGACATCCCGGACAACTCCGACAGATAGCTTCGTACATGACCTTATTTTAACCACTCTGATTTCAACGGGTTACAAATATATATACACATTGTCGGGCTGAACTCTTGACCTCTTGACTCTGTAACGAGGTCCTGCCGTCTCGGAAGGCACACCCTTATATAGATATATATATATATATATCGGGGTATATCGCTTAGGCAACTGTAATATAAAAAAAATACGACAAGCAAACGACTCTGGTCGAAATTCCGTCTCTATTTTCCGGGCGTATAAGATAAATGGGAAATATATGCTGATATATATATATATATATATTTTTTTTTTCATTGCAGCTTTATTTTCGTCCATTATCGCGTGACGAGACAGCGAGCTCGATTGGTTTTCACGCGAAATATTCAAGTGGTGCGGCGTGAATCTGTCGAAAGAAGGATTAAGAAAAAAAATAAGTTAAGCAAGCACGGTGTAAGATAAAAAATTGAATAATCGAAGTAAAGAAAAAAAGGAGGAGTGCGTGGGACTCGCGTAGAACGGTGATAAAGTGCGAGAACGCGAGCTGGCGAGAGCAAGAAGGTGGCTGCCGGGGAAAAAGACGAGAAGGTGTGGTGAAGTAGGTGCCGGTGGAAAAGTGGGCCGAGTTAAGGAGAACGTAGGTGAATGAATAACGACGAGGACGACGACGCGCCAACTTCAGGACAACGCACTAAGGATAGAACAAGTAAAAAAATGTGGTACCATCCGATCATCGTAATCGTCACCGGTTTCCTAGTCACCGTACGCGGACAAGGTCAGTCGCAAAGCCTCTTCGCTTCACGTTTAAAAGTTTAATATTTCCATATCCCCCCGACCTTTTACCTCCGCTCGCGAAGCTGCTATTCGCATCCCGTAGACGTGGATTGTCGAATGTTTAGCCAAAGCGCACAGGATCCTCGTTGCATTATTGGAGGAAACTCCGAAAAAGCACAATCAGAGAAGTCGAGTGAGAACTTATATATATATTTTTTCATACTTGTTTGAGCAACTTTTGTAAAAGCGAACGACGCTTCAGTCAGTCCGTGAGATAAGCCTTTAAAACTGAGTAGATTCATTTCGTTACAGAGAAGAATCAAAGTTCCAACATCAATGCTGATTCTTTGATCGGCAAATATTGTTGTAAATTCCGGCTATACAGATTACTCATTGGAAGTGGCATGTTCAAATTTTGTGTTCTTAAATTTGACAAAGCAAACTCATTACCATCAGCTAGCCAAAGGTGTCGCATTATGGAAAACAAAGTATAGTCGAGCCCGCATGAAGTTTCTACTTCCTCAAAGTAGTTAGCTGCTTGTCTGGTCAGACCGAGCTTCTTTCATAGCCAAGCAGTACATTCGTTGAATCTAGTCTCGTTCGTTGACGAAAATGATTATGTTGGAACTATTCGTCATTAATGGAACACTAGCTTACTGCGTCCTCGGTTGGAAAAAATTATTCAAATTGTAAGGTCAGAAAAATCCTTCTTCAGGATTCGGATATGAAGAATCCTTCTTCGGATAAAAATTCTTCTCAGGATAACCTTAAAAGGAGAATTTTCCAACATACCGAGTGAGCTAGATTGAACAAAAATCTAACATTACTACAGATAAATATTGACCTCCTCGACAATATCAACAATCTGCGAATCCTCAATCTAAAATTATAGTAACATTCGCACTTTTATATGCGTTAACTGTGTATACGTAATAGCTCGATAAATGAATAAGTACATAATGTAACTCCACCGAGAAAAAACTGACGAATTTTTTCTTTTCTCAAAATTCACTCATTTTTGGGCATGGCTAATCGTAGTCATTACATCCTTAATTTCTACCAAGTTTTGTTCAATTCAAATAAACTTTTGTCCCACGAGCAGGAAATTTATCTCGATGCACTTTCGTTTTTTTTTCTCCCACATCATTTTGCTTATTGTACGAAAGCAACAAAAAACGTACACACACAACACATACACACACACACACACACACACAACGAACCAACTAATAAGTCGAGAAAAGGTTACACGTAAGGCCCATCAGTAGCACGACTCCGTAGTTGGTCAGACCATCGATCCTATGATAATAAACACACACACACACACACACACACACACAAACACGTGCGCACACATACACACGAACACACACACATAGACACAACTCATGAATGCACAAAGTACGACTAATTGCGATAGGTCGTTTAGGCTCGGTCGTGTAATCGAGCCACAGGCTTCGAGAGCCTACATACGAGCCTCTCCACTAAATATAATTCGCGTACACGTTTGCTGCGCTCTTCTTACCACACACGTCCCAACGTGAATATAAGTTGTACGCACATGAACACACCTGGATAATACATATGTGCTCGTGCTTATAGTGAAATTGGTGTGTGGCTCGTGTTTTCGCGAGCGTTATCCAATTATGTGTTACACGCCGTGTATTACATTTGAACACATAGGTGCTCATTGTGCGGTACGCGGGCGCAGCACTCTCGTCTATTAGCCGTAGGGACGTTTGTACAGACAACATACAGGTATATTATACATATACACTATTACATGGGTACACGGTTTGGCTGCCGTGCCCGTACCCAGTTTGCGGGCGTCGAGGCGTGGTCGACGAATTACGTGTTGGTGCCGCCTGAGGGGACTACGGGCTCGTGCCCCCCGCCCCTGCCTTATATATATATCTAAATATTGTACATACAAGTGAATAATCCACTGACGTTCTCTCCGTTTTCTACCCCCGCACCGTAAACTTTACCATCCATGTACAACGTATAACTGTACAACGGAGCAAGATGTATGCTCGGACTGTACATCTCGTGTTTCGGGCGTGCCTAGCTCTCAGTCGTGGGACACTCATCACTTCATGCTCTTTACGCAAATTCTTTGGCTCACTTTCTCTCTTTCTCTATCTTGCTCCACAATACAAAGCTCTTCACATTCTCGCGCAACCCTCTCTTTTGCTCACCCATACGCGGATCCCTTCGTATACCCACGATAGCCGTATAATATTTTTTAAAAAACAATGAAGCAGTGATAACGATTTAACTGTCGATAATTGAGCTTAATTGTGAAAAAAAAGTGCGCAAATTAAAAATTTTCACAATTTTTTCCTCATAATTTTGCTCTGGTTTCCAAAGCTAATTTCTTGAGCACGTCAGGGCTTCAGGTTTGCACTGTCTCGTGCCCCTTGCTCATTCATGCAATATAATACGATTGCAGGCGCGCGTATACACATGCGAGGTTCCCTGGCCAGACAGGCGCGTGCCACATTCCCCCCTTCCGCCATCTCTCACTCCCCCCTTTTTTTTTCCACCGGCCTGAACACTTTTCACGGTCGAGGAAACCGCAATGACGACACGTGTCTCTATATTTAATACCCTAACCGGAAGCAGAAGTTGCGTATACACACGATTACATAAATATAGGTATCTACACTATAAGAGGGTCATTCGCGCCTCGCCTCCTTTCGCTTGACGCACATCCTGTCTCTCGATATCACTGCTACGTAACATAACATCGCAAAAGTATTATTGCTCCGATTAGGGTCTTGAGTTACAGGCCAAATATTGGCCGTTGGAACGGGGCTGACAGATGGATCGGGGTGGGAAAATAAGGGAGAGACGAATCCTTTGGTAAATACGGAAGTTGAAGAGAGAGAGAGAGAGAGTAATAAGAAATAATATCTCGGACTACTTATTGACGCACCCTTCAAATATTAGTTTCGATATTTTTCCTTGCGGATCGATTTATTCTTCGGTAGCACATTGCGTCGAGAGCTTCAGTACGTTAAGTATAATCCCATATGACGTTGCTGGAGGTTACTTGACGAATTCTCTTGAAAAGTACTAGAATTCTAACGAGATGGCTTCGAACCTTTATGGTTCGAAAACTTGTTTTGGGAATTGCAGTCGAAAGTCAAATTGGTTGCAGTAATATGATCCTAAGGCCCAAGTTAACGTCAACCAAGTCTTCATTATTCAATTCCATTTTGAATTAACGATATCACATATGGCAAATATGAATAGATTTTTTTCCAGTTTGAGCCCAAATGGTTTTTCACAGTAATAAAAACTATCGTATCTCATCAAACGCAACGAGAACTTATAATATTATGATATAATTTACTGGATCAATCAATCCAGAATACTTCGTGTCGTTGGCCGAGAATATTTTATTTTTATAGTACAAAAAGACTCGATTTCGAAATAACACTGTGAAGAAGCATTTCGTATTTGCATTACTTTTTTTTTTCGATTTCGTTGAAATTCATATCGAGAATTCGATTACGAAAAGGGGATATGGAAAAATGAGATCTCCTAAGCGTGGTATGGTGATCGTCGTCGACGATCACCACTTTGCTGAGCATATAGTATTTAATCTTTCGACTCGATCGTAGGACGAAATTCGTGCCCGCATAATACCTGGCTCGTGTTACCTGAGCTTGTAATGTCCAGTACTTAGCTGGAACGGGTTTTGGTCCGAAGTGTATAATACGTTTAGACAATAATAATGGAATGACGAGTGGACAGAGTTCTCCAAGGTCGGTTTGAAGAGCTGATGGTGGGTTAATATGTGTATATCTCTTTTCACCTACATACAAATATATATAAAGAAACAAAGAAAGAGAGAGAGAGAGAGAGAGAGAGAGAGAGAGAGGTATGGGAGATGGGCGTCGTCCGAGCCATCTGGCCATTGCCGCGCTAGTGTCGCCCGGACAGCAGGAATAAAGTGAAGAAAAAGATCAATTAATGTTCCCGGAAGAAGAAATATTCGTCGCATGGCGGTAATTAAAGAAAAATGTAGTCGTAAATGATAAATGGTCGAATACGTTCTATATTCTCGTCGTAATTCTAACCGCTATTTTTAATATTCAGCTCGAGTTGTTCCTGGAAAAGAAAACCCACACAAATTATCACTTTATCGCTATGTAGATAGTAATTTTGCATACTGAAACTCAGTAAAATATAGTCAAGTGCAACGACAGTATTTTCCCCAATTTCCCTGTGCCCTCGTGCAAATGCGATCTTAAGAAAGGGTGATTGCGTACAACACCCTAGAGGGCGGGTTTCAAGGGAATGAAGTGTAATATGGCAATTTAAAAGGTTCAGGGATGGGATACGTATAAGGCTAAGGGGTGATTGAAGAAACTAATTTAAAAAATAATGACAATTATAAAAATGAAATAATTTTCCTACCCAACTAACTATTACGTTATAACTAGCTTGATATATGCGAAACGATTTAAACGAACATTCGTCCGGTAATTTCGCGAAGTGAGGTTACGAGAGGGTTAATTATTAACGGTATTAGCTGAGTTAAGATATTGTCGTTAGTTCTGGTGTATCGCTTCTTCTTTGTATTTCTCGCCCCCAGACCATTTGGTGCTTTTTTGCTCCGTACGATTACCTCGGATACTTTAGACTAAAACCACTCTTTTTTCAACGAAATGGGTATAGCGTGCTATTTAATTCTTTTAGCGTGCAACCAACCCTTTCCTATTACCCCGAAAGAGAGAGAGAGAGAGAGCAGTTTGTATCCCGAGACGTACAGTCGCGGGTATCTCGTATATAAGCAACCAAAACCCCTCCCGGTCTCGTAGTTCTGGGGTGCCTTTCGTAACGCTCGACAACTTTTCGTTTCAGCATTGCAAATTGTTTGGCACGAGAGTTTCGCCCGGTGGCCACACACCATGGCGACCGCGAGGGCGTTTCAATTTACTCTTCTCTGCTCTCTCTCTCTCATCCCATCTCTCTTGTTTTGTGTAACGCCGTTGGGCTCACCCTCCTGCTCATCTCCTCTCTCCATTCTCATCATTTCACTGTTCTCCTTCTCCGGGCTACTTCCGGCACTGCGTGTGTTTCTTTTTGTTGTTCATGCACGTACTGCAACACCGGGCTAGATCTCTCTCTCTCTCTCTCTCTCTTTCTCTCGTTCTCTGATATTTCTCATTTGTACTTTATTTCAAGACATTCGCAGATCTACTTTAGGCCATGGTTCATTGATTGTACATCCTTGAATATTACCTCATTGCAGTTGAACGATCCTTTTAGCCCAGAAAAATCGTAACATTTTCCAGCGGGACCCAAACTAGTTCGCATTATTTCATTCATCTATTTTCAATTCCTTCGATTACAAGCCCAACGATTACGAAAATCTAAGATACTTCAAATGCACATACCTATATCATACATGTATGACGAAGTTCGAGAAATGTCGTTGACCTCGCTGTTTTTTTTTTCCCTACCTCGTTCGTCATAAACGTTTCCGATATGTCCGAACGACCCTCGCGAATCCTTCCCCCACAGCTTAACGGTCCGAGTGTTCCTTCATACTTATCAATATTTAACTATGTATCGGCTGCTAGGATAGCCTATCCGGTTTTCCTGAATGCGGAGAAAAATGCCACAGAAGTTCAGTGACAGTAGAGGCAGTATGCGGCTGCCCACTGAGCCGCCCTTTGTCGCATCGAGTGAAACCTGACCGACCGATGGTGAATGCGACAGCAACCGTCTCTCAGTGCACCTATCCTGTATGACCAGTATGACCAAGAGCGTTCATAATTTAGGTGAAGCGAGAGAACTGCCACGTCACCGGTCTCTCTCTCTCTCTCTCTCTCTCTCTCGCTCTCTTTTGCTCTTTCTCTCTCTCTCTCTCCTCGATACGATAAGATCGTGATAGTAAAAATCCTTCCCTCTACATACACATATACATAATACATCCCAGGCACGCCCTAGGGTTCGCAGACACAAAGTTTATATCGTACAATATATAGTTTAACGTGTACAGTTATCGGCGCTTCACGAAAATTTCAACTGTCGAAGGAATTATTATTGATTATAATGTTACGTATTGCAGCTTCGTGCCATTGAATGTGCATGTAGTCACGTTAATTGTTATCTGATTTATGTTCATTTGTAATATTGATCAGAACCTAAAACAACGATTAACGACCTAATTAGGTATATTGAGTACAAGTTTATTCACATCGATAACGTTTATATTTAACCTATAAAAGACAATTGCATGAACGAAAAACCGTTTATGTTCGAATGGTTTGTGCTGTTATCAGTATCGGAACTTTTGAAATTTTTTCGCAAGTATTTTATTTGTAGACAAACTTTTTTTTTGTATCTGTCACGAATGTTGTTTATCAGCAGTTCAAATATTCCATTGGATGTATCGTCAAATTCTTAAAATTCCCGAATTCCGCGATCGAGTGTGTTCTTCTCGGGCCAAAATCCAAAATACTCGGCTATAGTGGTTTTCAACGAAATTTTGAACATATATAGACGTCATTTTTCTTCGTCGCGTCTCTCGGTGATGTGCCATGTACACGGTAACACTCAGCGCACGTATATACCTGTTTCTTTTACCCGAGCTGTGTGTGCTCGTCGAGAGCAGAGGAAAAGTTTTCTTACCCCGTGAGATTTACTCCCGACGTACTTTGGCGCAAACTTGGCCATCTCACTGAGAAACATGCACATATATATATATTAATAGCCCTGGGGCCACAGGAATCGTCCTTCTCTTTTCGAAAGATGAGAAAACCAGACAAGCGAGGGAAAGACAAGAGAGAGGGCGACTCTTTGCAAGAAAATTTCTTAAGCGCACACTACACAGCTAAAAGAGAGAATGAAGATCCCGAGAATGGGGTGCCGTCCTCCTTTTTGCATCCCTTTCTCTATTTCCTTCCCTCTCTCTCTTTCTCTCCCTCTCTCTCTCTCTCTCTCTCTCTATCTCGCTCTCTGTATGTTTCACAGCAGAGGAGAGAAAGAGAGTAACTCACGTCGCTTGGGCGAGTAATTTTCTCAAACAATTTTATCGCCGCAAGAGCGACGCCGGAAAATAATTTCAACAATTAGCGTAGGTCGAGAGTTTGAGCACACTCAAGCTTTCGAGCAGCCGGGGAACGTTTATTAGCAGGGTTATTAACATTAGGCAGAGCAGAAAGGCGGGGGTTAAACTGCGCGAGTTTGGTCGTCCGGGAGCTGTTCACCGCGCGGTAATATTATTTATGATCGTTGAAAGTCTCGTGATATATATATATATATATGCAGAAATAAGCTCCGGTGTCTCACTATGTATGATCTAAAACGTCGTTAGAGTCGACACCACGAAACGTATGAGAAACTATGATGAATGCATATATATTTAGAATTTCATTTGTGCATGCAACAAATACCATATAGTATAATATGTGGATACAATAGTGTACACTATACACGTTAAAAAAATTGCATTTTTAATTTGAAAAATTATTTCCCTCGGCATCCGTTACACGAATATACGTGAGTCGATACTTTCTCCCATCAACAAGGCAAAATAATGAAGAAAAAAAAAAAAATTGAAGCACCAAAATCAAGGTAAACTACTTGCTTCGATCAGATTTCGCGAGCAATGAGTTATTCGTAACGTTTGCAGAGCGTTCATGTTCGGACTCTCATTCTTATAAATTACAGTTACGAATGATTACTGGGACGTAACGATATTATTTCATCGAGTCATCGAGCTGCGCTCGATATAAATTCATGACCATCATTGCGCACATCGTTGTTCCTCGCGTTCATATACGCTCGTGTATGTCATACATATAAATATCGGTAATATACGTCCGTGTACAATATGCTCTATGGCGCCCGATCAGACTACATATATGCGCACCACGGCCTATAGGTAACGTGGCTCGGTTAATTGTACGCGCCAATTGCACGCACCGGGGATCCCACCGATACGATTATCGTGTATCGAGGGCCAATTAGGGTAGAAATTCCAAAGAGAGAGCAGAGAGAATCGCGGAGACCGAGCTCCCCCGCAGGCACGAGTTAGTACAATCCTGGCCTGGTGCAGCGCTCTCAGTGATCATTATTTAAACATACGTACTTCTCTCTCACTGTAGCTTTATCCTGCACACGTAGCCAACCCTCCACCGTTGTCTACGCTGATCTACGCAATCATCGCTATGCAGCTAATATGAATTCCTAACGAGATTGATAAGAGGGCAGGTGGAATTTATACCGCACAAGAGTTACTGAGAAAGATGCGCACATACTCTCTCTCTCTCTCTCTCTCTCTCTCTCTCTCTCTCTATATATATATATATATGTGGGGTGCGAGGTCCCCCAGAAAGAACTATAAGTACGGATCGTGGAGAGATTGGGTAGAAGGCCTAGGTAGCTCAGTGGTCAGAGCACTCGACCGGCAATCGAGAGGGCCTGGGTTCGAATCCCAGTCTAGTCACCCGAAGCCTAAATTTTTCTGCGATCCTACATATATATATATATATATATATATATGTACCCAATATCTATGATATATGATTTCTGATTTATGAGTTATGATTTATGGTTTATGATTGTGTTCATGATATATTTTTGTTATATACTTTTCGGCTTAATTATAAGCTCATTTTTAGTTTAGTTTTAGTTTTAAGATAAAATGTACTACTCAAACTTTTTACAATTTGCCCCATAGTACGCTAGGGCATAATAAAATATCTATCTATCTATCTATCTCTCTCTCTCTCTATCTACTTTGCTGAGTCTCCTACATTGGTATTTTCATATTACATGTATGAAATTTGCAACAGTTTCATTTAGTTTTTTAATTACATTAGGCGAAGTTATTGCATGCACGAGAACGCCTAATATAATTATTGCCTTCCATTTTGCGTAAGAGCATCGAAGACAAAAGTAACTGGTGACAATACCCATATGGAAAATAAAATATGCGCAAAAATATATTCTCTTCGTATATTCACTTTGTCGATTTCCATTTTAAAAAAGTTTATGTTATTAGTCATGTTCATTGTACTTTGGGTAGTACATCCTAGTTATCCATTTAATTTTCATTGATTTCGTACGTATCATGAAATATTTATCAAACATACAAATATATTTGTCGATAGTACATTGAATATATTATCTCAGATATATTTTTTAAAATATTTCGCGCATCATTCTTTTCCATGGGGGATATTCTATAGCATTACGTGAGCATCTCGCTCGTGGCGTGCATAATCCATACTCCGCTCTGTATGCACGCCATTGCGTAATACATATTGTGAACGTTAACACGAAAAGTATAGACAGCGTATCCATTTACTTGTAATATAGTACAGGAGGATTCCAGCACCTCTGCTGAATGAATCACATAAATACGAGGCTGAGCGATGAATAACTTCAGTAACAATCTGGAATATAATTATGTGTACATTTATACGAAGTATACCACGTTGAAGTGATATGTCAGAAAAGAATTTCATACTCGACCCAATTTTTTTTTTTTTGGCCAATTTATTGGACAAGCGTATAGAAATACATGTATATATTTTTTTTTAATTTAGCTTTTTCTATTCAAACGACGTCCTTCATCTTTTACGTATCCCGGTCCTTTACCCTTTATACCTCTTTCAATTTCCATATCCCATTTAAATCCGTGAGACACGCCGGAGTGTTGTCCGCATAGTCACTATTTCTTAACGCACAACTGTTTGACATTTGCACGAGGGCATATGGGAAACTACGGAAAAGCTGGCCGTTACAGGTGGCTATATTTTACAGAGTTTCGATTACAGTCCATTAGAAACTTAAAAAAACTGCGTTCCGCTCAGTAATCGCGGCGCGCAGCCAGTGCCCGCGGCTAAGCGGTCACCGATCTCAGTATCAGCCACGACCAATACTACTGAATATTGGAGATCGTCAAAGCCGCGCGTCGACCGTGCATCCAGTGCTGTCGTCAAACACGCAATATATAAGTTTTATATAATATGCAGAGACAAAGAGGAGTCCGCTTATCCTGTCTGATTGTGAGTGGTAACACGTATAACATGCTGAGTACACATACTGCGAGAATAAAATGCACCGACTGGATTGCACTTTACAAATTTTCGATACTTTTGAGTGTTAGCGAATCTAGACGCTTTACAACGTGGATAAAGTGAAGGATGAAAGATGAAAGGAGTGAAAGGTATTATATAGGGGTATACATTCGTCTAACTCGGTCGTGTGGAATTCGAGAAGTTCGTCTCATGGGCTTTCTCCGTCCTGTTATAAAATCCTCGTAAAATCCCTGAGACTAGGTAGAGAACCACAGGCAAATAGACACAAGCCAGGGATGATGCTGGATTCGTCTTTTGGACGTTTGTAAAGCAAGCAGAAAACTATAAAGTAGCGAAGTAGCTGAGACGAGCGAATAGAGAGCAGGGAGAAAGAGAGAGAGAGAGAGAGAGAAAGAGCGAGGGAGCAAGAATTGATGGAAAAAAAGACATGTGGGAAGGGGTGAACGTCGGAAAAGTCAGAAGTACGCCCATAAGTCATGAATAATCGCATGAATGAACGTTGAGGATTGAAAAAATCAAAGAAATATGTATACGCGACGGAGAAGACGCGCGGACTGAAAAATCGAGACAGTAGTGAGCACAGAGAGTCAGCGAGGTACATCGTAGAAAGAAAAAAATGTATAAAGAAGCCGAGAGCAGAGAATGGGACAAAAAATCGGGGCTACTTAGTCATAGAGTCCTTGCACAGATTGTTCGCTACAGAACTATAATATCCTTGTATATATGTCGCGCTCCATGTCAACTCAGCCACCCCGTTTTTTTTTTTGGCCTCGAAAAAATTATTCAGCATGGGCATTTCGAAGAACAATATATCCATGATATTTCACCAAAATTTCATCTCCCCCCCCACTATTGTTGGTTCTCGAAATAATGATTAATGAATTCTCAATTTTGTAAAAATCATAACTTTGTAACCGATGATCGGATTTAAACGATTAGAAAAATAATATTTTTTATTTTTTTTGTTCTTTTCGAAAAAAAATATGCCGTCATTCGATAAAAGCTTAATAGACAGTTTTCGGGGTAAATTGACAAAAAAAAAATTTTCTCTCTTCACTAATGCCTTCTTCCATCTTAAAAAAAAATTCTGTGGAGTTGCCCCCCTCTATCAGAAAAAAATATAGTGAGTGGAATTCCGGGTGACCCTTTCATAGAAAAAAAAAAACGAAAAATTACCCCGAACGCTGTCTAATGAGCTTTTCTTCGATGACGGCATTTTTTTCGAAAAGGGCAAAAAAAAATAAAAATATTCTTTTTTCAATCGTTTAAATCCGATCAGCATACAATGTTATGATTTTTACAAAATTGAGAATTTATTCATCATTATCTTGACAACCAACAATAGTGGGGGGATGAAATTTTGACGAAATGTCATGGATATATTATCCTTCACATGCAATGCCCATACTGAATAATTTTTTCGAGGCCAAAAAAAAATGGGGTGGCTGAGTTGACATGGAGCGCGATATATGTATTTATAGTCTCCGTTATAATTGAAAAACAAATTCAGTGGGATAAAGGTTTCCATGGATTTATGTTATGGCGCGTTGTTTTCATGCTTTTTTAATGGCGATCAATCGACCTCACACTCACTCGCTCTCTCTCTCTCTCTCTCTCTCTCTCTCTCTTTTTCTTCCATCCCTCTATTCATCGATATATCTTTCTCTCAACATCATTCGAAATTTTTTTTCATTCAATTCGTTCAGTAAAATAAAAAAATTATATTTGATGTAATGCAAAGTAGGAAAGGCGGCTTTCGAGTATTTTTAGGCATATTTCTCGGCTAAAATTTGACATCAACGTAGCTTATTTGTACCAATTCACAGCTGTCTGCACAAGCGTAAGTATGTAAGTAATTTTGTTTTGTAGTACGATATGTATAAATGAGCTTGCAACTGCGTTGCGCTGGCGTATGAAAATTCTGTACTACACTAACATTTGAATAAAATAAAACTATATTGAAAAAAAGAGTGAAAGAGAGAGAGAGAGAGAGAGAGAGAGAGAGAGAGAGAGAGAGAGAGAGAGAGAGAGGGACGGAGATAGGCGGGTGCATGTGTGTTGCGCAAAGAGACGCGAGGTGCGAGGATGCAAGGGTGAAACAGAGAGTGCAAGAGGGAAATAGAGAGTGAGAGAATGCCTTAAAGAGATCCATGCAGTTCCATTTGTTCGTACGTTATTTGACTCTAGCACTTTCATGCCTGCGCAGTCTCGCAAAGTTACTTTCTCTTCTTCATACTTTCCAATGCTTCTTTTTCATCCTTTCAGGACACATACACTGCAAACGTATTCCGTATAAGCTTCTCTCATTCTTTGTTCCTTTTTCTCCCTATCATTCACGAAGTCTCGCATCCCGCTACTCCCAGCTCTCAGTGATTCCAATTCTCCAAAACCGCACACTCTACGCCTGATCGAGAAAACCCATTGCTATGTGCGCAAAGAAAAGGAAAAAAAAAGGGGGGAAAGAATATTGAAGCAATGTGACACATTTTCGAAGTATATTTTATTCCGTGATGGTCATGTAGCAATAGAATCAATGGAATAATCAATGGGATTTTTTCGATAACGACTTAAAAGCATTCTCAACCGGATCCCGAATATTCTCTGATGTTAAATGTTTTTTTAATCAGACTTTTGGTTATCAGCATATGAGACAAAAGTCCTACGTCAAGTAATTTTAAGATTTACGCCAACAGTTTTCTCACCTTGTGCCCAGAGGACAGTAGAACAAAAATTAATTATTGTCTTTGAGGGCATGATAACTTGACATTCTTTGAAAAAATATGCAATCATTATTTCGTACTATACCGGAGTAGCAACAGTTTGATCAGTGCTGTTATTTTGATAGACACGTTGGTCCAAGATTGTGGTTAGTTGGAACAATTATGCCAGCTTATTGCAGATAAAAAAAATTTTTTATTTAATTCATGGCTAGAAATTTATTTAACTAATTTCTCATGAATGTATTTGATTTTATGATTGCAGGCCATGAAAGAGTATTGATTTTTCCGTGACCTTTGCATTGGTCCATGAATCTAAAAATATGGAATAACCCGAGGACCCTCGTTGTGTGCTAAAAATGATTCACGAATAACTATAGAAAATAATATGTATATTCTCTTGACTGGAAATTAATTGAATCCCATGTTCGAGAACGCACGATACTTATAAACTCATTGTCGAGTGAATGAATTCAGGTTGGGAGATCGATCGATACTGTATGCTATAAATGAGGGCGTCCAATGGAATATAATGAGGTACCAAATAATACGAAAATACGACGTATACCATCAACACGGTGAATATTTTATTTATAAATGCGAACTCATAAAATTCCAATAGTCTCAATTGACTAATAGTGGTAACCATAGAAATTAATTACTACTGGTCGTCATTCAATATTTTATCTGACTACAAAAGACATGTGACGGTATTAGAAAAGTCATGTTGCATAATACCTGTAAAGTTGGACGAAGAAATGTATTTCGTGATGATGATAACCCAATATATGCGTAGAATAGTTTCAATAGAAGATCGCGATAGGTATTAACGAGAGAATGCCTTTGCAGTCGCTGTATACCAGGAACCGCCAGGTCATACGTTCGTTACATTAATAAAAGTTGAACGAAAGATCCAGGGAGAAATACGAGATGGTATTCGAGTAAATTTGACCCAGAACCAAAGATCCTGCATCGCTATAATATATCCCCGGGATTACTCTCCCTCTCTCTTTCTCTCTCTCTCTCTCTCTCTCTCTCTTCTATAGTACAACTAGGGCATAATAAAAAATTATCTATCTATCTATCTATCTATCTCCCTCTCTTTCTGCTCTTTGTAGTTCTCATTCTCTTGACGGCTTGCGATTCTTCCAATCTCTTTCACCTCCTGCTTCATTCGCTCTCCTGCACGTCTTCTTTCCTATTTTCTTTTTCTTTTTTTCTTATCCGTATTAAGTTGTGGTTACACTTATATATACATATAAATGTACACAATTCCGAAACCGTAGACGATAGATAACGAGAAAATAGTATCTTTTCCTCTTTTCACTATTTTCTCTCTGAAAAAGAAACGCCCTGCAACGTTTATTTTTCTACATTCTCCTTCGTGATTTTCTTCTCTGTGTGAACCGATGGTTTCATGGGAGCAGGAAGTTACGTAATGATCCCAAAATTTTCTGAGAAACGACAGATAGAATTTGACCGCGATTTTACATTTTAATGTCTCTCATTGTTCTTTGTTCAGCGTGTCTCCTATTCATTGTGAATCCGATAATTGATTCGAGAATCGATTATTCCGAGATTCCGATAAATTTGTCATTATCACGAGAACAGTCTCGTGCCACGAATTTCTTTTCCTGAACATTAGGCCATATTGAAGTGATATTCTCGAGGGTTCAAAGATAAGTCTCAAGAGAGATCGGCGAGATGCTTGACTAGGCATCGTTCCACTATATATCCTTTCGTCTCTGACGATGTTTTATAGCGTATATTGATTATGTATTATTCAATCGATTACATATACATAGTTATATCGTCTTCACTTCGTCAAAGTCTGGATTGTGACCTCAGAGAAGTCCTCGTGAAAGGAGAACGCTGGAAGTTTCTTTTAAAGGATACCTTATCCGACGTTTATCCATATTGTAATTCGTCCCCTTTTAAATACAATTACCAGCGATCCCTCGTCATAAGGTATTTTTTGAGGTCAAAGTGTATACTTTTGAACGGTGAGAATTGAAGAAAAAATAATGAGAAGTTTAAACTGAAATATCCTAATATAACATGTTAGTGTTGTCTGAAAAAAGGGTTTCGTTTGAGAACTCGTTGCTCACAATCAGTGAAGGATGACATCTCACTTCCACGTACTTCATTTGTAAATATATTCCAATATAAGCCAAGTTATTCGATGTGTGTGAACATGCATAGAGCGAAGAGAGCATACACACGTATCTATAATATATCAAAAGCCACCACATCAAAGTACAGACACATGGGTATCAGAGACATATGGATCACGTAATACGAGATCGTTGTTGCATTATGTACGTCATAGCCTGACGTAAAGAACGAGGAAGCAAATCTTTAGCACGTGTACCTTGAATATGCATTGTTAATGTCTAACTGCTATGCAATGTTGGGGCAACGACGACAAACAGAGTGTTTTATCGAATCGCAACAACATGTATCACTGTGTCACCAAGAAATTGCATCAATGTATAAAGTGAGATCGTTTAATAATTTTAAAAAAGTCACCATAAAATGAAATGTTTATTAACTCCTTCGCTGGTGCGACGAATTCGACTAAAAGTACCCAAGCTGTACACAAAATATTTTTTTTCGACAATATTTTTGACAATCTGCTGTCGGGGATTTTTTGAGTCGCTGAATCCAAAATTAATGTCAAAATTACGAAAATCAAAATTGCAGATCCAACGTGACGGATATCTTCAAGCATATCGTATCAAAGTATTCTATATTTTTCGAGTTTAGGTCTACTATTCTGTGACAACGGTTTTTAGTTTTACAATTTTTACTTCAAACTCGGCTTCAACGATCCCAAAAACCCTCGAGTACGGCTGGATTTTCATATTGTTGAAGTATTGTATATTTTTGGAATTGTGGTCCGTCATATTGCATCAGTCATTCTGAATTTTCCAATTTCGACTTCAAATTCGGATTCAGCTACCCAAAAACCCCCAGCGTATAGTTGGGTTTTCAAATTGGAGGAAGATAAAACGAAAAAAAAGAATGTGCGCACTATTGCGTCAATACCAACGAAAGGATTAATAGGTATAGAAAAAAAAATTTAATAAAAAACCGTGCTATAATCGCACTCAACAATAAGAACTCTACTACTCCCCTGCTCATAGCTTGTAGGTCTTACTAATCTAGTATTTAAAAAAACACTCTACACTTGTTTAGCGAGAGACTCGGTTCGACACGCGTGTCACTCCAGATATTCGGTTGCTTTCTCGCCTCCCTCATTGTAAAATTTGAAGATCACGGCTTTGCTTCGCTTATCATCCAATGCAAGCTCTCTCAGTCTTCCAGATACTCGTCCTCATTAGGGTTGCTTGTTCGATTTTCTGGTAAAATTTATGTAGATTAAATATATGTTGAAAATGTGGCATATAAAAGATTTTGCGCCAAAAATATATTATGTTACTTATATTTTCCATACATGTCATATATTTCAAATACATTTGACATATAAAAATAATATATGAGAAAAAAATATTATTTTTATACGCGTGAAATATATGCGAATTATACATGTGAAACATAAAAATATATGTTACATATATATGCTGCATATTTCTGCCATATATTTTTTGTGCGAAAATCTTCTATAAGTCACATATATTTTTCGCATCTATGTCACCTACATAAATTTCCATGGCGATTTATCCGAAGGTTGAACAGCCGGCCCATAGTCTGATGACTCGCTCGCTTCGTGCTTATTGGCAATACGCTCGCACGCACACTTGAGCAAAATAGTCCCACGCAGATACTCATCGGTTCCTACAGTTTTCGCGCTTGTTACGTAGGTTTTCCATTTTTTTTTCTTTCCACTGAATTCCTCGCGCTTGCTATTGTTTTCAGCGTGAAACTTTGGGCTGATTGATAACTCAATGATGATGAGTCCTGAACTATGAATGACATAGAATTTTGTTCTTGAGAACGACGAATATACGTTGAAAATACTTGTGTATAGCTGGGATTTATTTTGGGTAACCATACAGCGGATGGGAGAGCTTTCTCCTCCTGCGACTAAGCCGTCTTTGCTGGCTGCATAAATCGCGGATTTGAACGGTCTTTACGGTAGTAACTCACGGCTCGACATACACACACTGCGCTAAAACGTCTCGACTGGTGTATGAGAATGTTTTTGTCACAGTGGTTCTTGGGAGTTTCTGTCCGTATGCAATGTATGAAAATGACGAGAGTGTGCTTATAGTAGTGAGAGGGGATGAAAGCGTATTTTTTGTCAAAGGGAAAGACTCCGGGTGTTTATTGCGATATGTACACAGTTAAAGATATCGGCAACGAAACTGTATCGACTCAGGAAAATGTATTTGTGTATTTCACCTACAGGTGTACAATGTATTACGGACGGTAGTACAGCGCGCAGCAGTCAAAGCTAGTCACACTCAATGTACCAGCATATATAATATACACACTGCATTCACCAAAGAACTTTGAAATCTATGAAAGGGCTCTTAGTGGTGTGCCTATATTTATGCACAAATACTCTGCTGTGCTATTGCGTTCGAAACAAGAATTTTCATCGAGCACACAAATATATATCTACAACCCGGTGAAACATTCGATTGGACACGGATTCCCGAATAAGGCATGTGCATGCAATGACAGCATACATTCCCTCTTTAATTTTATTTGCACGTCTATCCAGATAGAAAATTTTTAAATACATTCTAAGTCCAATCAATCTGGCTGTTACTTTCACTTTGTTATAGAGCAAAACAAAAAATCACACAAATATTTAGTATTTCTTTAAATATGTTATTTTTGTAAATGATTTCAAATTCAAAGTCGAAATTTCAAGATTCAGAATGACGCAGTCAATTTGGCTGACCGGTAAACAAAAAATGAATCGTTTTCGATATAAATTGCTACCAGAGAAGTTTTTGAGGCCACTTTGAACTCTTTAACTTACTTTAAAATTTACTTTAAAATTTTAATTCCATATGGTTAGTACAAAGAAAATCGAAAAATGTTTCGAGCTCTGCGTATAAGAAAGGGAGAGAGGAGAGAGAGTAGAATAGAACCATTTTTATTGGACTACGACAGTGCACCCAAAAGTATAAAGCAATAAGCCGATAACAGAGAAGAGTACAATATATTAGGATTAATTCAATTCTAAATTACAAACAAATAAGTGACAGCGAGATACCTGCATGGTTTAAGAGCAAGTTATAGAGCAACAGTAGGAACAATTTATAAGAAAAACACATTGCAACAATCACTCTAATAGGTGGTAGAACACAGGCCCAAGATTAAACTAAGCTATATAACTAATACTAAATCAACTGCAATTATGCTACTGTTCCCGAAGGATATTGTCGAAAAGAGATCGCTTGAAGGGCACAATGGCCGGAGCCTCGCGTATAGTGGGGGTTAGAGAATTCCAGAGCCGAATAGCTGAAACCAGTAGCACGTCTAAATAACTTCGACGAAATACCTTGTGACAAAAAAACCCTGACAAAAGATCCGTCGTTCCCGATTGCAATTTGGCATTGTTACGATGCCGTCATTAATAATTGACCTCGAACGAACAATTCAGTAGAAGGATGGCGACGCGCATTCAATGAACGCGTACGGATTGGACACGCATCGGTTCGGAAGTTTATCACGGCATTGAAAAAGGAGAAATCAAACTCTGAGCTCATACTGGAGCAAGTACGAGTTGAACTCGACATAACAACACGTAAACGCAGAAAAATTTACAATACGATGCTCGTCCCAAAACCGTAGTCCAAGACCAAACAAATCGCGAAATTCACGACTATCTGCAAAGCATTGCCCACTATATCACGTTATGAAAATTTTTCCATCGAACAATATTACGCTACATAAATACTCTATCGTGTCAGCGAACAAAGAGAGAACTCTCCGTTCGCCTTCTTCTAATGGAATGCTAAAATAATATAAAATGTATGAAATAAAATTAATTATAATAAATAATATATTATTGTTGGAAGTTATTTCTCCATCTAGGCATATCGTCGCAAGTTATTTTGTCGAAGTTATTTAGACATTATAGAGCCGCTGTAACCAGCGTCGATTTTAGATATACCGAAGTTCTGCATACAGGTATAACAAAGTCAGATGGGGGTGCTCTTGATGAGTGGGCACGCGTGGATTCGGCAGAATGTAATGCTAATTAGGACACGAAAATTGATGGAACTTGCAACTTCAAGGTACGATACACAAAGAGGCTGAGAAAATAATTCCGCCGTTGGGAAACCTTAAGGAAGTACCCTCGGTACGACGTAAGTCAGAGAACTTTAACCTTCTACTTGAGTAACGTAGTATATAATTTGGCAACATCTCATCCCTTGCTTTAGTGTACGTGCTCACGTACAAGTATAATACTTATGTATTTGACACTGAAGCAGCCAGCGAACGGTTTCTGTGTGTATTATTAATTTGAAAAATGAGCGAAAATAGGTATTATTGGAGAAGAAAAAAATTTTCCAAAAAAATTTATGATAATAGAGTGCGACAAAGTGAAGTGGGAAAATCGATTCCCAGTGTTTACGGGAAAAGAAATATTTCTAACCTAAACGACGACTTTAAAAATGATGCAATTGACGGCTGTCGTGTTGCCACGTTTGTGAATTGCTCGAAAATCTTGTCTTTTTTTTAGTTATTTCTCCTAACACAAGCAAGCTTTACATGTTTTGGAAAGAGAAAAATGTTCATGGGATATTCGTTTACATCTCCTTCAAATTTTATCAAAATCTGTTTGTTAATTCCAACTTGATAAATGATAATGTGCGTAAAAATCATAGATTCCCACAAGACCCCATGTTAAGAGCTTCGAAATGAAATTATTAATATCTTCTTTCAAAGTCAACCAAAGATTACAAAATTTTAACTGAGTCATTTTTGGAAATATTTTGACATCTCTGCAAATTTTCGTAATTTTCTGTTTGTTAATTGATTTACCGAGGGTACTCCCTTAAGCCATTTCAGCTGTTCGTAGTAGGGTGTGATATGTGCGCCGTCGCCACATTAAACAAAAAAAACGTGTGTGTATGTGAGAGAGAGAAAGAGAGAGAGAGAGAGAGGTGCATGTGCTAGGTGGGAGGGAAAGAGAGCCAAATGAGAGAGAGACAAATGAGAGGTTAGGCGATGGGCATATGGACTACTTATTCGAACGTATATATATCCAACAGCAGAGCTTGTCTTCATGCAGCCTATTTACGATCGAACATGACAAGTGTTGACGTGAAAAATTTATAGAGGTAATGTACATTTTGCCGTACGTTTTCGTCTATAAATCTGTCAAAAATGTGAACTTAGACGAGAGTGTGGAAAAGTCACGAAATAGATATATGAATTTTGGAAATCAAGGAAAGAGGGAGCAGAACGATTTTGGGAAGGAGGTCTATGAATCTTTCAACAGTTCGACTGATACACACGATTCATACGATGTATCTTCTCTTCGCTTTTTCAGTATGTTTGCTGTCTTTCTTTCTCTCCCTCTGTCTCACTGTCACTCTCTGCCGTATATATATGTCATCAGCTCATTCTATCATTCCTTCCGCGACCCATGCTTCTTACTCGAACTTTCTCGTTACGCAGCTAGCCGTTTTCACGTTTTTCCAAACCAAAGTATCCCAGATCCTCAATAATTTTATAGCGTTTCGTCTCCAGCCGAAACCCTTTATCCTGTTATGCTTGTCAAACCTCGTCGAATGACGAAGTTTACGGTTTTGGTTATCGATCGCAGTTTTTTCGAATTCGCCTTAACCTTTTAGTATTCAAATATCATTGGAAAATTATATTTTGCCCCTTTCTGGCTTTTTCAGGGAAAAACATGTATAACGAAGCGATAACTTTGACCCACATATATTGAGCGATATGAACGCACACATATCATTAAGCTCTGCCTTTATTTCCGGAAAAATTCTAATCTAAATCTGTAGATGTGGTAGATTTCGACTTTGGTATTTGTTTTTTTTTTAATCTCGTGTGACCTGGAACAATCGATCCTTCCTCTGTGACGAATGCACGACTGGGGTTGGACGGGACATCGACATGCTTAGAGGGCTGATTCTTTTTTAAGCCAAAACGACCTTACAACGTTTCGTGTGTTATGTACAATCGATTCTGGTTTATTCGCGATGAGAGAGATAGGGAGCAAGAGTGAGGTAAAGAAAGAGAGAGAGAGAGAGAGAGAGAGAGAGAGAGAGAGAGTCGATATATCTCTTACGTAAAACTGGAGCAGTAGCAAAGGAGATCGTGTGCAAGTATATATACGTCATTCGCGATCTTATAAGCTACATAGTGCCAGCACAACCCTTCCAGCATAAGCGTACCAATAGCGATAGACATGAACCTCTTCCACTACCGAGGTTTTACCTGCCGAGCGACACGCGATCCTTTCTCGATCCACCTTCTGCTCTCCCTCTCTTTTTCTCTTTTTCTCTCTGGGTCCTCCCTTTTCGATCGATATTCACCCGCTTGATAAGGTCTCGCGGTAACTGTGAATGTCTTTTCCGGTTACTTTCTTTGGAGGCTGGTATATAATAAATTATTAAAATCTTTCATTTTTGGTATTTAGCGTCGAGACGCTGTCGCGTCTCTCATTGCAACGATGCATTGAAGAAAATAAAAAATTGAAAATTAGTGCTGAATATTTCGATAAACTTCATTATAAGATAAACTAGGCTGAGATATAAATTATTTATGGTTTAGACAGCTCCGACGACATAGTAAGGAAAAACTGAGATTAGAAAAGCAACTTTCTGACTTGAATTTCTTTTTACTTGCTGTGTATACACCGTTCACATTTTTATATTATCCTATTAATATCATTTTCGAGAAACGATAAGCCCTGAGTTCCAAGTGATGCAGTATAATTTAAATGGATGTATATTATCGCATTTGAATAAATCGAATGACCGAATGATCGTCATTCGAATGCTTTTTTCGCGCTGCAATGTAATAACAACATTTACATACG
This sequence comes from Rhorus exstirpatorius, assembly GCA_963564615.1. Lineage (NCBI taxonomy): Eukaryota > Metazoa > Arthropoda > Insecta > Hymenoptera > Ichneumonidae > Rhorus > Rhorus exstirpatorius. The sequence goes on along the minus strand of OY751315.1, from coordinate 31,446,616 downwards.
TCTGTATACGTCCTTTTATAATTATTATAATGAAGATAAAATTTGAGGGTACAAGAATTTTTATACAACGAACCGAAGTATGTGGATTAACAAGCTCGAGTTAGATAATATTGTAATCGGTCACACCCTAGAATCGTCTGTATGACTTTACAACCCACCACTAAATCATATACAATCGATACAAACGTGGAGCGCAGGTTGCTCAAAGCCAAAGGAAACCGAGAGAATCGACGAGTGTGTGTGTGTGTTTGTGTGTGGGAGAGGGAGAGAGAGTGAGAGAGAGAGAAGAGCATGAGAGAAGAGAAATATAGGAAAGCTGATTCTGAGGGATCTATTAGAAGAGGGAATCGTGAATTCGTGAAATCATAACAATCTTGAGTAAAACGGTTGAGGGTAGAATCATGATAATACAGCCTTCGGCAGCCACTCTTCCCTTCATTTCGCCTCTGTTGGCCCGTGTAATTAAGCTGTGTGCATTGTATACCGAAGCCAGCGGCATCAACTCGATGTTACGAGCGAAGTATACATGAACGGGGTTGAGTGTATGCAAACTACCGTCTCTCCGAAGTAAACAACTTGCTTTTGCACGGAGATGCGTTTATACGCATCTCGTGTGCCACGTTAAAATGATACACGTGCACTATATCATCGGATCAACGTGGCAAATATTAACGAAGTGGCGCGGTTCAAAGACCAGCCTCTCTTTCGCCTGCATCTCTTTTCCAACGTCCTCCAACACCTGGATAGATCAAAATAATCAACTCTGATAGGTGCACCGGGCCCCGTTCGAGACTATCCGTATTGCATATTCTCTCAACTCATTACCACTGTGCAAGTGCATAGCGTAATAAGGTTCGTTTTGTTCTTTGGGGTTAGAGCAATTCATTCAGGGATGAAGTCGAGCAGTTTTCATACGGACATTTTCGTATAGGCTTTACAGCTCAGCTATTGGATCACATGGTGGAATGATGGCAGAAGTTTGAAACTAGCAGTTATGAGGTAGTACTCAGGTTCATTGTATTTATTTGATGATTACAATGTTGAGACGATATTGAATCACAGATAATTATTTGCACCCACGCTTAGACGTAAATGTGGACTGAATTAGACGAAGGAAAATAATAATTACCCGCCATCAGACAATCCAAACCCAAAATTTGCTTCCCTATCTAACATCAAAGTCGGATTTTCCCGGATTTTCCATTCAGAGCAGAGGCTCTAGATTTTTTATCTCCGAACGGGCAGCGCAACCCTGATGAAATTTTCATCATAGCCGAACATGGGACGAAAGTTATGGGCAGACTATCATTGCGGTGAGTCGTTGTGTTTGTTATGGTGTTATCGAAAATCGTCATTACTCTCCGATACGTCGATAAAATATATAGAATTATGTATTGATGTATGTAACATCAATGGTATGAGCACAGGTATCGATGACATAGGTACATGATACATATATATACTTATATGTATACGTATGTAGTTTTATGTACCAATATATATATATATATATTATATATAGAACGGATGAGGAAAAAGGTGGCTAGGAGGACATGGGTCTCTCGATCGAGGGCCGTTAGATGATTCACTCCACTAAGCCCGCTTTCACTGAACACTGAACAATCAACACCCTTGCCCGCGTCCTCCCTCTTTTACCGGGTCGACCTTTTGCGAAAGAACGAGAAAAACGAAAAGAACGAAAAAAAAAAAAATTGGTAGTATCAAGCGAAGCGTCATTATTCAACGAAGAACGAATGAGCGAGCTTGATAAAGAACAGGCGGCCCATACTCGTTTTGTATAATGCGCAACGGTATACATGCATGTATAGATCGAGCCATGGCTCGTTCGTGTCCTCTCTTACTGCGCTTTTGGCGAGATTCCGGAAGTGCTGATACTGAACGATCGACGAAAATTCACCAGCTAAACGCTACAATAATATGCACTCTCCTGGTTTTTTGGGAATCAACCTTTATCCATTTCTTTCTCGTTCTGTAGCCTTGAAATGCTCATTATTTATAAAAAGTTCTGTAACTTTGAAGTCGTGAAAAAATATTGCCTGGTAGAGTGCCGGTAATTTTTTGAAATACTCTCTTTCTTTGAAAATACTTTTTATTGATCTTTTGTGCTTGTAAAGTTGTAGAATTTAAAAAAATATTTAACGCTTCGAGCATGTTAAATTAAGCCGCAATGTATGATTCCGATATACCACTGCGTTACATGCCACGCACGCGAAAAAGTTTATGTATGAATTATGTTAAAATGTTTACCATAGATTATCAAGTATATAGGTGATGTAATGTTCAACATTGTTCTATCTCACGACTGTTATGTAGTACAGCCGTTCATTGGAAAATTCTGAAACGACTCTTGCGAGACTGTGCTATGAGTTTTGCTTCGAGATATCGAAACTTGAAGTTTTAATTGATGTTTGGTACTGCACGCGTTGGTGAATAGATTTTCTCGGTTACATATATATTAAGCTAAAGGTGGTGTACGTAAATACATATGCAATATATGTACAAAATTTATCTAGCACATTATGTATGTAGCCGATTACGTTATGTAGTACGTGAGGCGGAAGAATGTGAAGTAGAATTGAGCAGGAACTACAATAACATAGCATTGAAGATATAACGTTCATTGTAAATTGTTTTACGGTTCGTACACATATATATAGATCGTTGGCACTCTAAGGGACAAAAGGTAGCGAAAGGGAAAGAGAAAGAGAGAGAAAGAGAGAGAGAGAGAGAGAGAGAGAGATAGGAAGAGGAAACTCGTTGAGGGTGAAGACAATCGTCATGTACTACATGCAACATGCACCGTTGACAATCGTTTGCATTCAAAATAAATCGTGCATCTCATGGAAAAGAAATTTTCGAGGTGGTAGACGAGATCCGTCACGATTTTACTTATCGTATGGCAATGAAACGGTACAGGAGAGTTTACGTTTTTCTTCTTTTGTTACAGTGTGTAATGTCGACCCTACGAGAAAATATTTTTCATTTATTTGTCAAGGTTGTACGTGTACAAACGATTCGTGTTATTCGATTTTATTGTGTTGGATACTATTTAATGTACAATTGCAACAATCGTTAAAAGGAATATATATTTAAAAAAACAGTAAAATAAATAACAACGAAAAAAAAATTTTGACTGAAAAAACCCTGCTTGGGTAGTTTTTGCACAATGCTTGGGGCTGATCCGTAAAACAATCGTATACGATATGGATCGCGTTCTACGAAACCATATTTTTCAAAGCGCGTTCAACCTAAACTGCAGAGAACCCGAGAGGTTCATTTCACTCAGAGTACAGGCTCTTTCTATTCTCTTTCCAATCATTTATACGTGTCTGGGTGACTAGGTATTTGTTGAACGAAAAACCCCGGAGAACTGCGGGAAGATATAACGTGCTCTCCGGAAAATTGAAGAGAAAAATCTCTAGTTGAAAGAGAGAGAGAGAGAGAGAGAGAGAGAGAGAGAGAGAGAGAGAGAGAGAGAGAGAGAGAGAGAGAGAGAGAGAAAGAGAGAGAGAGAGAGAGAGAGAAACAGACGGAAAGAAAAAGCCCTTTCACGTCCGGTGAATCGAATCGTTCGACGCCGAGCTCGATTCTTTTATTGTTTCTCCCAGGTTGTGCGATTCTTCCATTCTTCTATTTATCCTCCTTACGTCCGGAAACGTTCACGAAGTGAGTGTAATCGCGAGATTGGGGCTTCTTATCTATATAGAAACTATAAAAGTAATATATTTTATTGTACATAGATATAATCGATGAAAATTGCAAAATACTCCGATCCTATTTAACGTGCTATTTTGTACATGGAATTGTTTTTCGTTGTGTTTATTAATTTACTTTTTTTTTCTACGAAAACGATGAGTTACTATTGGGTAAATAATTTTATGATGTTGCCACGGAAAAAAAAAAACTAGTTGGATTCACGACGACTGCGGTCACGGACGTTCAAACGAATTTTTAGTTAGTACAAAAACATTTCGATTGCCTCAAATCCATTTTGGTCGTCTCAAGCGAATTATTGTTGAACAAACTAATTTTTTAATTGTACCAACCACATGCAAATTCGTTTGTACGGTTGTGACCGCAGGCGTTGTGAATCCAACTAATTTTTTTTTCCTTCTGTTCGACACTCAGATTCAGATCGAAATGAAATAATATCCATTTATTTAATTATAATTAATGCATATCGAGATACGAAAAGAATAGCAGATCGATCGGTTACTGTTGCAGCCCGAAAGCTTGTTTTTTTTTTTTCACTGATTGATACCGAGATTAGCCCAAGCGTTCATCGATTAGTCCTTTTTTTGCCTCAAACTTTTACCCTGGCCCTTTCGCCTTTCGACACGTTACTTATTCATCCTCCTCTCTCTATACCTCACTCTTTCGCCAGACACCGTGCCGAAGGTCGGACCCAAAACAATTATTTACGATATCGTAAATTGATAATTAGTTTCTCCCCGGGCTAAATTGATTCGGCCAGCGAACCACGCAAGTTCAAACCGATCTGCTTGATCGTCTATACGTGCGGGATTCTTCGACCTCTCGCATACAACACTGCATCGGCAATATGGACCGTCGGATAGTACCTCTTGATATATTTTTCTCTTTCTTCCATACCCCGAAGAATCAATGATGATTTAATTAAAGATAATGCCTTAACGAAAATGAAGATTAATCACGTAAAATGAAGGCCCGGCGCTCGCTCTTGCGGCTCTTATAGTCTTTGTGCTCCCATTTTGCTCTTGGAACCCTTTTACTACGTTGTTCTCTCTCTCTCTCTCTCTCTCTCGTTCTCGTTATACAGGCATCTTGCTTCTCATCGCGACCAACGTCTGTAATTACTCCCGAAGGCGTCGTTCACCAGACTATACGGGAGCTAAGTTACGAGAGAAAGAGAGAGAGAGAGAGAGAGAGAGAGAGGCTTTTGTCGTGAGGAGACCGTTTATACCGTCCCGATACTCCGACGAATGAAAACGGGGTCAGTCTTTTCAGAGACCGGCAGAAAGCGCTGAGAACCATCACGAAATTTAGGAAACACTCAAGAGATCGACATTCTTATTTTATTTTATTTCGTCATTCTATTATAATGAACTGTGAAAATTAAAAACTTGCAAATTGTTCCGTTGTTATTTTATCTCATCCCCCCGCTCTGCGAGCCCTATTTCGTTTTTCTCATATAGGGCAAGCTTTTCCTGAGCACGAGTCTTGCGGTGACAGAAAAAATCGAATATCGTGAACATCACGATTGTGATATAGAGATTTTAGCATGTATCAATCGAAGCTTGAGTATTAATCCAATATGCATAAAATTATTGATTTTTTTTTTGGTTTTCGTAGCTGGTCACCAGCGTGGTAACCTGCGAGAAGCTGAGATATTCCAAATCTTTTTTTTTTATTTAACCCAAGACGGTCACACCTCATGAGAATCCCCTGGTGGTCACACATGGGGTGTAACACACCCCAAGCACTTTGAAGTGCTGTCGAATTTCGTAGAATTATTCTGGAGGCCCAAAAAAAATTGAGAACATATTTCCAACGTTTTTCTATTAATCTATCCAAGAATGTAATGAAAATTTTAATTTTTAGTATGTTTAAAAAATTCGCGAAAAAAAATTCTCAAAAATACCCTTTTTTTACAAAAAATGCTGTAATTTTTTTGTTTTTTGACATATCGACAAATATAAAACAGGGTCCGATTCCTGAAAAGATTCTTTTTCTGGTGCGACCATATTAGTTTTTGTGGTTTTTCAAAAAGTATACATATATTTCGCACTATGAACATGCAGGTTTCAATAATGTACAAGATGGCCTTTTATGTAAAATTATTATTTATTTATTCAAAATTCTGAAAATCCGAGCTCGAAAATGGCCTGGGGTGTGCTACACCCCATATGACCCCCGATGACTTTTCATGCGAAATTATTATTTATTTACTCAGAATTCTCAAAATCAGAGCTCGAATATGACCGTCTTGGGTTAAGTGGTCCCAATATAATTACATTCTGTAATAACTACGAACTCATTGTTTACGCCTCAAAACTGTAGACGAATAATGGTCGATATTTTCAACAATGGTTGGGGAAAATTTGTAAAAAAGTAAATAAATAATGAAACTTATTTTTAAAACTTTCTTACGATGTAGTTGCGTCAAAGACCAAAGGGTTGTCTACAGATCTGGTTTAAAAAGGGGAAGCTCTATAAGGCTTACTTACCATCGCTCATAATCTTAGTTGTCCAAAATAGCGTAGTTCTTGTCATTTTGGTGCGCACCACCGGGCATAGTTCTCAATTAAAAAAATCTAGGACGTTGAGGTACATGCAAAGACATATAAAACTTGATGAATGACGTATGTAATTTACACATTCTCTGCTCTCATTTCCCAGAGGTGCGGTGGAAGAAACGGAGAGAAGTTATATTTCAGGGAAAGCAAAGCACACGTAATATGAAAACACACCAGCAGCTAAATCGGAAAACTTTGCCACACTTTCGAGGCTGTGAGTAGAGAGTTCAAGAGAGAGAGAGAGAGAGAGAGAGAGAGAGAGAGAGAGAGAGCTTGCGAGAAAAATTCCAAATGAAATGATACCAGAGATCGGTGGAGAGGATTCGCTCACTGGGATTAGAGCGTAAAGATTGAAGTGCACGTTGACTTGAAAACGGATTCTGACCTGGTAGATATAGTCACACGAGGTATTTCGTTTGGTTTCCATCCACTTTTGGCTGACCCTCTCCACATTTTCTTCTAAATTTTCTTAATGATTGTACTATCTCATGAAATAAGATTCAACTTTGAAAAAAAAATTTTTAATGAATACTTTTCGAATTGTTATTTTTCACCAATCCAGATCTTTTAAAAATAACATTTTTCATAGGATTTCGGTACGAAAATTTTCGACCTAACAATAAAATGGTCAGCGAATGTGATTTCTTTAATTTTATTAACAATAAACGATTTCTCGTCAAATTTATTGTAATCTACTTTATGCCCTTGATTTTTTTTTTACACCAAGTCACATTCCCTTTTTCACGGTTGTAACAAGGGTATATATAATAAGTTGCGTACTAAATCCTAGATTGGTGACGGACATTTTATATTTGGCCTGAAATGGTCCATACATTTTCGTGGTCTGCTGGAGTAATAGTTGTGGGCGACGCGAGACAACAGAACAGACCTTTTACCTTTTTTTTCCCTTTTGTCTCCTATAGCAATCCTTTCGTCGTTGATGCTTCTCTTCTTTCTTAAATCTCTATTTTCTCTGCCACGTATAGCAGAATGAGAAAGGGAATGCCCGTTGCCGCAAGCGGGACAGCCAAGAGTGTCGGGACACAGTCGTGTCACCCTTTCTATATCTTTCTATCTCTTTCTCTCAATTTCTCTTTCTCGTCACCCAACACAGTCACGGGCGAATAAACTTGACTCTTGTCCCACTCGACGATGAGAGTGTCGAGTGCCGGATTCTTGGACTCTGACTTGAGCATCATCCCTTGCTCAACGAACATTCCCTTTCATTCACACTTGAGCTCTTGAATGTTTTTTTTTTTTTCTCATATCTATTATTTATAATAGCGATTCCCCATTCTTTCGTATTTCTTATTGGCTCTCGTATACTTTGTACGGGCTTTTATTCAACGACCAGAAATTCACAAAAATACTATAGATAATTATAAAATCACAAGGGAATCTCATATTGTAATTCATAAGATTCGTGCTTGCAGTTGATATAGCCTGAAGAAAAGATCGTTCACCGTGCGTATCTGATATAACAAAACTGTGATGTCATTCGTGCTTTATGTGGGTGCATTGTGAACGAGGAGCATAAAAATACGCTTTATCGTGACGCATACGCCAATGACATTCGTTATAGTTTCTCCACTTTAAAGCATACTTTCCCCGTGTCTTCACCTTATACGCGCAGTACTCTCATGCTATGACAAACCTATACCAATATATATCTGTTTTATTACCACAAAAAAAAAAGCGAAGAGAAATCGAGTTTTGCGGCTATACCACCAAGAGAGAAAAGATTGAGATCGTTGCATCTTGGGCTGTGCTGAGGTTTCCTTCTCGTTCTTGTTCGTCCTCCCTCCAGCATACTCTATTGGTACAAGTCTCTCTAGCTCCACTCACAGTCCTCTTTTTCTCGTCTCTCTCTCTCTCTCTCTCTCTCTCTCTCTCTCTCTCTCTCTCTCTTTTTCTAATATTATACCTTTCGCTCTCTGTCTCTCTTACTCTCTTTCTACAGTCCCGATTTCTATTATACACCCCGTTGCCCATTTATTCGACACTTGAAACGTAGGTGTCGAAGGGCTACCACGAGTGCGAAGCCGAGAGACCGCGAGCGAACACACATCTACGCACACGCATAGGCACACACACGCACACAAACGCACATTGGGTGTGCGGAAAAGATATCTGGAGCACGTGCGACCAGAGAGTCGAAGGTTGAGTATCGGTCGTAGAGGGCCTCGAGACTCTCCTCTTTCTATTTCGCACATCTTAGTTCACTCTCGACACCTCAACACATATATAGCCTCCGCCACCTCCTTCTTCCTCTTCTTTTCGTCCCTTTCAATCTTAGCTTTCTTTACTGCGAGGTCCCACCCGGCCTTTTCCATCCCTATCTGCGCGTTCTCTCCTAGAGCATATATGGGACTGCGATACTCTCACATTTTCTTGGACTTGGGAATCGAGTATACATACACCGACTCTCTTTCTCAAGGAGAGGCAATAAGACGACGCTCGGGTGCCACCACCTGCTTCCAAGTGTTATGAGACCTCTCTCCTGATCGCACTTCTCCTTCTCTACCAATACCATGCCGCAGGTACACTGCGTGGGTGCGATATTCCCACCTCTCATTCTCATCCGCCTTGTCCTCTTCACAGAGTGCCAGATCATCGCGCATATACGTATATATATATATACACATATATCGATTGCCGCAGGCTCGCGCGATGTAGTCGAGGGTACAACCCCATCTGGCTCTACTAAAACACATACACACACGCGCACACACACACACGCATATACACAGATTTCCTCTTTGCTTCTGCCAATGATGCAACGACCAACTGGTCCGCTTGCCCTCTCGAGCTCCGGAGCTCGAAATCCGTGTACGACGCTCGGCCTCCGTGCAAGTCCCATTACCACCCTCTTAGGCTCGATCCCTCTTGAGAACTTCGTTGCCAAAGATGGGGTTTGCTGTAGTATACTCTCGTGCAGATGGCGCCTTCTGCTCTCTGCCCTCTCTCGCGCGCTACTTGACTTCTTACGGCAAGCGATCACCACGCAATCCCTGGTGCCAAAAGTTTTTTGCGTGTGTGCATGCGAGGGAATTGAAAGAATCGTAGGAATATAGCTGAGAGATGAGAGATGGCGAGGTCTTCTCCGGAACGCGGTCAAGGGATCGAATAATATATCGAAAGTGGAAATCTATGATCCGTGCGGACAGACGACAAGATCTCATTAATTTTTTTCCGCTATACTCAAGCATGCCATCCAGAATCGCGGTATAATATTATATTGGGAAAAATGAAAATGAATAATTCTTGGTGATGGATGAAAAAATTACTGTTCATTATATGCCGCTAGTCCTGTTTGAATGCTGGGATACACACCAGTATTTCTACTGCAATGAATAGTAACATTTTTTTTTCCATGAACAATACGCATACTACACATGGCGTTTCAGAAAAATAATTCAACATTCATTTGCCTCGCTCGTGTTTTTCATCATGAAAATTGGATTATCTCAGTTTCTATACTTTCTCGTCTGACCCAAACCTGATATATCTACTTACGAGCCTCTTTCCCTGATCGCTGTGCTTTCCCGGATCTCTGAAACATTACGCACCGGATGTTTGAAAAACAAATCGCGAATAGTTCATTGATTTACTTCATAGAGAACTCCCTAGCCGACTGTATCGTAGAAAATTTGTCCGAGTCACGATACTGTAGAATTTTCTGCCCTCACTGTTACCCTCGAGATACATTTTCACGCTGCCCAACATGTGTAGATAAACGTCCCGCGTATGCAATAACAACAATAATGATAACTTATATGTATCATTACGTTTGGCTTCATATGCAGATAAGCTATCGTATGGCACTTCGTATAAAACCGATTTAGAGAGAAAGTGAGATCAAGGGAAAGCGGGAAGAGGACTCGTTTGTGTATTTTGGCACAGTTAAAGTGATTATTCGGGGGGGATCCTTGCAACGGCACTCTGCCTATCGTGGAGTATCGGGTCCGATTAAGGCGAATCGCACTGCCAGATTAAATACGTTTACGAAGTAAATGGTAAACTCAGTTCTCGTATACGTCCGGGAATGGTTTGACTGTGGGACAAGGTGCGTGAAAAGCCGAGCTTTCCAACAAAACAGGCGTAGTTTCGGACTGTATACGTATATAGAGGCATCAGAGACCATCGAGTCGACGAGGTATGAAACACGAAATCGCGACCGTTCGCGAAACGGTAATGCGGTCGATTTCGACGTTGACACGACCCGACAAAACATATATATATATATATATATATATGCATGCACACTCTGTGACAGTAGTTGAGAGAGCGAGTTGAGGCTCTAGTATACAAGAGAGAACCATGTAGAGTTTTTGTGTTCAACGATATGTATGGTCCACCAACAAATAACACGTAGGTTTTAAATATCCTTTACGTTCCTCAATCGTATATGTCGACTGATAGTTTATTTGTCAGCAGATACATATCTACATAATCTATATAGAAATATGAATAGATAAAAAATGTACAAGTACTATCGGTAATCTTTAGAGAGTCAACGAGTTTTATTTCGACTGCCTATAGACGACCGCGGTGATGCCCCGATGAAAAGCTCTCCGGCTCTCGCGACCCCTCACGCCGTTTCTTCACCGCAACGTATCCTGAATGATACTGTGTGTATATACACGATAGACGTTTGCATTAGCCGCGATACAGGGCACTTTCAAACTCGCTGACAAACTACAAGGAGTGCCTCTCAATCCCCTTTATTCCTCTTTGAGGATATAAAAGGTTGTACTTATATATGTGTACTACAAAACTGCTGCGATGCAATACACATAAATATGGGGAATTCAGAGTTAGATCGATTAACTTTATTAAGATTAAGATAGTATTAACTTGACACTATATCGCTCGTTAATACCAAATCAAATTACGATCAAAAGAGGAAAAAAAAAACTAAAAATTAGTATACGAAGTAGTATTTTTGGTATATTCTAAAAGGAAGAAAAAAAATTATTGGAAAGGTGAATATCATAGCCCGGTCTATTCGATAGGTATGCTTCATTGTGTCGATCTATATACCATATGTGCATCTCCCATCGCCTGCCAACGGTTTACGGCATTCCCACGTTTCGAAAAATTCCTCGATGTTGACGAGTTTGTTGAAAATCAGTTTTCCATACAGCGATAAATTCTTAAACGAGCTCACCGAGTCTTGATACCCACGATACTTATGAATATCATATACGAAGGGAGATTTATAAAAATCGAGGACTTACGTGAGAGAATCATAGTTTGTATTTAGCTTTGTCGCTAGGATCGAATCGAACGTATCATGTTGTATTAGAACATTGCTATTTTTTTTCCCCCTTCCTGAATTCTTCGTGCATACTTGTATCAATTATTGAAATTATTATTATGATTATTTTAAAATTAATAATTTACATGTAATTCCGTAACGTACAACGTTTTTGATCGATTATTTCGTTCGAACCCGTGAACTGTCAAAGGCAAGATAACAAAATTTAAAGAAGATAAAAAAATAAAAAATAAAATAAACAAAGTCACGTCCGTTAGCTATTTATTTTCGTTATTCTATGATTTTCTTATGATTTATCTATGTTTTTGTTACAGGGGTCCCGCGAACATTTTCGGCTAGGCCTTTCCGAGGAGGTTGGTTCGTTTGTTTGGTTTGCAAATTAGGATATAGTCTGTAGAATTTTTCTCTATACTAATACGTATACATATATATGATATGATATAGTATTACGATGTATGCATATATGTCGTAAATATTCCTCTAATCTTATATACGTATATGCCCTTTGTCTTCCTCGAATCTTTCTTTCTCTCTCTCTCTCTCTCTCTCTCTCTCTCTCTGTTTCTTTCTCTTTCTCTCTCCCGCACACACTAAAGCTCAGTAATTAATCTTGTAACCATATGTATACCCGCTGATATTACTGAAACCTGACGTTCTCAATGCAACAAATATACATATATAATATATATATATACATACTATATATATGTATGATGATCTATCGCTGTCTCTAACGCCCTCGCTCTCTCGATTCTCGCTCATACTATATATGTACATGTATAGTATATTCGCCTCTCACTAATCAGTAGTAACCACCGACAATCCACCACAGCCAATACCGCTGACCGACATCATCACCACTAAATCCCTTTTACCTAATCAGAGTCCATCGCCTCCCCATCTGTCTTACCCTCTGTATTTCTCGCTCTCTCTCTCTCTCTCTCTCTCTTCCTCTGTCTGTTTCTTTCTCTCTTTCTCGCTGCCATCTCTATATAAATGGATATTCTATATACTGAACCCAGAGACAATGAAAAAGAGGAAAAAAAAAAACACTACGACGACACTTAACACGTACAATATACCTCTTCGTTGTTAGCTGCAATGTGTGACTCACCGATTTATATTGAACGACTGTTTTCCATATGCTATATATATTTCTTTTGTACAAATAAACATATTTACGGTTTCTTTAACGAACGTTTCTTAATCTACATATAATACATATAAAATAGCGTGTTTATTAGACGATCGATGTTTAGATGTGTGAAAATATTTTTTGTGTGACGTTTATTTAGGCGAAATCTCATGTATACTCGTGCACAAAAGTCCATGGCTGCTCTGTGGGCAATAGGGACGAGAATTATGCATTCAACAGTGCACATATGCATATTATATATATATATAGGCGACAACCGCGGCACAACGCTTCTCTGGTTGTCGCTCTCGAGGTCGACTTGACTCGCCCGAATATGTAAAGAATATATCGAATCGGTAAAATATAACCCCACCCGGCTTCCATTCGCGCAACCTCAACGACGATACACTTGGTGTGATACAGAGTCTATCTTAACATGCTAGACGATGTCTGTCGCTGGCATGTTTCACAGATGCCCTCTTCTCGTTGCGTCTACCTGTCTATATATACTTTATATATATGTATATGCGTTTATGGCATACATATCTCATGAAAAAAGTTCTTTCCGTTGCTTGGCAAAGGCTGCTTCCGTCAAGTCTCTGCAGAAATGTCGATCTTGATTTCTTTTTCATCCTATCTTCCTCTCTCTCCCTCTCCCTCTCTCTCTCTCTCTCTCTCTCTCTCTCCTTCTCTTTCTCACACTCTATCTCTTTTGGGCTTCACTCAATTGCGAAATGAGGAAAATATTTTATCGACACATCGAAGTTTAATACAAAAATCCTTTCGGAAGAAGACGATTCTGAAGAACATACATCCTCTATATGTCTGAGATGAATCTTCGGTGGCAAGAATCTTGTGGCGGATGCTGTATCCAACACTGGATTCTTACCCTCGTAAAGACCTGTATATATACCATCATACATATACATAGCGAATTTGTTTCCAGTAATTCTAATTTCGATATGCTTTTCTTACTTCTCAGGGATTCCTCGTGAAGGTGATGAAGAAAATATGTAACGTAAAATGATGATCGCGGAGATGCATAGCAGGTATAGTTCTAGGCATCCTCCTCGATTTTTAAACGACGAATTTGGGATTACTTGAGGCGTGCGTTTCTTTTTTTTTAATTTGGCTTCGCGTACATCCTCATTAGCATGAAAATCCCGGAGCGAGGAAAATTGGCGCGATACAAATAGAAGTGGGTGGAGGGGGGTATAACAAGCGGGGTTGACATAGACCGAATCTACGAAGGTATTCCGTATGAAAGGTCGAAACAACATAGTCGCGAGCGTTACATATATTTAACATCGTTAAATTACGATCGGGTGGTTGAACAGTCAGAGATAAGGGCGGCCAGGCAAGTCTAGAGATTTTGCAGAATTCGCCGGTAAGAACAAAAAGCGATGACTCATCGTTCGCGCAAATTGACAAAGAGTAGCTCTGACGTATTAACAGCTGGATTATTCCGAGTCTGTCGTAGTCGATTGAACGCATCCATAATTAGAATTCAGACCACTTGGGAATTCTTTTTCCACTTCTGATATTGTAAATTTCGATTCATTTTGAGCCAACAGAGGATTGAAATTTCGACTCGGAGTACTAGAAAAGTTACAGCGGCATAGATGTGTCGATTGTAGAATTTGCATGATGTGACTCAAATATAAATTGGAAAATTTGTTCTATTCGAAAACTTCCTAAGTATAATTTATAATCCGCATCGTTTTGAAAATAACAATTTTTCTTCCCCGCAGAATATTGAGCAGAACTTACAATTTGTACACGTGAAAAATACCTCAACACGTCTTTAGTAAATTTTTGCGTATACGGAGGAAAAAGTGCGTACAAATTAAATTTGCGCAGTTCTTGCGCAAATTTGCCTTTGCCTATGGAAGACGGTGACTCTCGTTTTTTACGATTGCATCATTACATACATCAAATAAACTTATCATTATTATAATTTTTGTTGCGGTACATCACTGTGCAAGCGGTAATGCCGGAATAAAAATTCTAACGAATACCGATCGACAATTGTAAGATAAATTTGTATTCCGAATAAAACCAGTGTATAAAGAAGTGAGAGCAAAGTGTGGAGCGAGATAAAATGGTAATCGTACGTTCTTCGAGAAGTTGAGGAAATGGATATAAATATATAAATAAAAGATTGGATCAAAATCTGGCTTATGCAAAAGAAAGTCCGAAAAAGAATGGCGGAGATAGAATAAGAGAGAGAGATAGAGAGAGAGAAAGAGGAGAGAGAAGTAAGTTAGAGAAGAATGAGCGAAGAATGAGTTTTCATGGTTATTGAGGGAATGAGCGTCGGCGCGGGAAAAATGTACGCAACGTGTATTTTACGATTTTACGTGGTGAAATCCGTACTCAACGTTAAAGGTTGTTACGTAGAAATACATGAAGAATACGCAAGGATAGGGGAAGCATTCCAGGCAACAGCAAAGCAGAGAAGAGGAGATAGTGAGTTACGTTCTGGTTGAGGGAGGAGTAGAATGAATATAGAGAAAGAAGGAGAAAACCCTCGGAAAAGGAGGACGTACGGGTTGAAGAAAGTAACGGACGTAACGCGGGGGCTTCCGGATGGAATGAGTGAGGGAGAGAAATAGCCGTTGCCTCTGGGAAAGAAAGTCAGATTTATTCATTTGGTAGAAACAAATTTTCGCTCTCGCAACACCTGCTTCTCTGCGCTTACCGGAAGTATAGGTCTCGGGTTTCCTACCCTTCGGTATTTTCTGTATCGCTTTCTCTCTCTCTCTCTCTCTCTCTCTCTCTCTCTTTCTTCCTTGCTTGCACTTTGGGACGTTTGCTCCACCGACCAGCCAATGCTCTTTCTCGCGAACGTATACGTGTATACTTGCATAGATCTACCGCTGATTCTCGCAAACTCCCTTTGGGCATCAGTGATGCTGCTGGATATGTGAGCGTGTATCCCGTCCGTTTCGAGTCTCTCACTTCCGCACTGTGTACTCTCTCTCTCTCTCTCTCTCTCTCCTCAGGATACCCCTTCCTGCGACTTTTCTCGTACACTCTGGGCCCCCAACTTTCTCGATGAAAACTGCATTACCAAGTTTCGAAACTGCCTTACTCACAAGCAGATACAGGTACGCATGTATATATTTAAGCTGTAACATGCCAACGTAGGCACCTGTGCATGCTAGATCAGGGAGATAGACTACCATATCTCGCTATAATACTGCACAGTCTGCATCGCATGACGTCAAATCTCTATCCAGATTTCGATATATTACATTATTCAGAAAACCTTTTTCTCGCGAGTGAATAAACTGGTATTTTTGCCTCAGGAAAAATTTCAAGCGGATAATTATATCCAGGGGATTTAGCAAATAAGAGAGGAGGCTCGAGAATATTAAGAAAGAAAGCCAGGGAGTCATGTGAACGACTCGCCATAAATCATTTGATGAAAACTACCGGAAGTGTTCAGACTTTTCGAGCTCCGGAGAGCCTGATAAAAGTGAGAAAACTACCATTCTTTATGCTTTTCTCTCAGACCTTGAGGGCTTGGAATTTCGAAATTTGAAAAATCTTCAAAAAATATCTGCACTAGCTCCAGCTATGGTACCCTTGGAGCTATCGAGCCAAAACTTTTCACACAAATGGTCGAGTCGACGAGGCTCTTTGATATTGAATTGGGCGAGAAACGCGCGAGGGGTTTAATTAGATGCAAGCTTCTGATTTGCACTCTTTTGCGCTTTCTCTCTTCAACTTTCTGTAATAATAACTATAACTCTCTATCCGCATTGAACCTTGTGCTCTCCTTTAACCTTCCTTTTTTAAATTCTTCCGCAAAGCTTATGTCTCTCTCTCTCTCTCCCTCTCTCGCTCGTGTACATATACCGCCGTTGTACGTTTCCTCAGGGTTACGTGTTCGCGCTCGGCGAGCGCGAATACGTGATTTCATTTACGATACGAACTCGCACGATCGCTCCACTTCCGGTGCAAATATGACCTCGTCCTTCTAGTACCACACAACCACTCACCCTAGCGTACACCAGCCGATTGCGCATCGTATACCCTATATAATCTAACTCCCTGAAGTTCTCGAGCGACCATCCTCCCACCCAAACACGACCCACTTCGTTTCAGTCTCGAACCTGCCAGTAAATTGCCCCATCGAAGTCTCTCACTGATACTGGTGCCACGCTCGTAGACGTGATGCTCCTAACGAGAGAGTAAACTCATAAAGCCTCCATTGCCTACCAGCTCGAACACGGCATCGTAATAACATTTGCCACTATACTCGCTACAACAATTTCCCCTCATTCCCCTGAACACAAAGTTCCGAATCTTTCATTACTTCTAATGTCCAGTATTTTATTGTTGAATATATTTCCTTCGCGTAATATTTTGAAAGCAACCGTTATATTTTTATTTCATTTGGGCATGTGTTCCAACGTATACCCTTGCGGATTTTTACGTGTTGGATCCCTTCTAACACACCTTACCTGCATTTTGCTAAGCTGACTTAACTTCCGCAGCACCCACAGCTGCTTTTTAACGATACACTGTATCGCATTCACTGTGGAAAAGAGGAAACTGCGGAAAATCCATACCAATACACACGGCTTTATTTTTACTGAGTTTCCGATGTGTTGCGATCAGAAACTCAGTAAAACAACTTCCCGCTCGGTAGTCCCTAGGCCAAGCCAGTGCACGGCTTAGCGGTCGCCTATCCAAGTAGTGGTTTCGGCCATTGCCGCTTAACGTAAGAGATCCCCAGAGCCGCACACCAACCGCGTATCCACTAGCGTCGATAACAGCTATTATATTTTAACTTCACGATATCATGAAAAACATAAAAAAGTGATTACAAAAAGTACATACCAGGGGAGATCAGTGCATCTCGCTCAATCTGTGTATTATTTAGACGCTGCCAGACACATAAATATACAACGGTTGAGTCTTCTTTCGGTTTTTTTTTGTAGGTTCAACCATATTGGCTTTGCCATTTTGAATTATGAAATGTTTACTCAGGATTCGAAATTAGTCGTTGCAATAGCCAATTTGGTATGGAGTTGGTCATAATTCAACAACTTTTTGTCTCCTGCTTAGCCGTATTGAATTCACCATTTTTAGCTTTAAACCTTCGACCTTTAATTCGCAATGAGGTATTGAAATAACGTTTAGATATAAATATTTTGATCAGTAATCGCCGGTCTTGGCAACTCCCAATCAAGCGATTCGTAATTTTTATAGCGATGGATTTATTTTTGCGTCTTTCGGTTGGCGGTTCCTTCCATCAATGGAACGGTTAATTTTTCTCATTGCTTTGTTCCTTCAAAATTTTTTCTAATATTGCATCAGCAAAACTGTCATTTTTACTCTTTGATACGATCCGCTGCAGAGGAAACCGGAGTGAAGTGAAAAGAGAGAAGTAAAAGAGATGCCGCGGAGCAGAGTGTTGAAAAAAAAGGGATCGTGGCCCTCTCTGAAACCTCCAAATGGTCAGTCGTTGTAGGTGAAATAGCGTATCGTCCCTCTGTCCATACTCACACATCCCCCACAACGAAAATCTCTCGCCGCTACGGGAATTCGGTACTTTCGCGGTCAACCTTTGATTTTCGTTCTACAATAAGGCAAAAATTTTACGAGTGGAAAAAAAGGGGAAAAAAATGGAAAAAAAAAATGGAGCGGCACACTCTGTGCCACATTCCAAGCCCCGAGCACTGAAAGCTCAATCCCCCTTTTGCTGACCCACAAAGACCATATTCCCCTCGTTTTACCAGCCTGCATCCCTCTTTATTCTCCTTTTTCGAGCTTTATCTCTTATCCTTTCATTTCCTTTTTCTGCGCTCTTCCATGGTAATAGTGCACATATACCATAGCACGGAGGAGCTTGTACCGCGCCATGCAGAAAGGGCATTCGGTATACTCGCTCTTGATGTCCGCAGAGTTCGTTTCTATCCTCTTTCGTTTACGTTTTTTTTCTTCTCTTGCACGCAAACTGATCTCTCGTAAATTGAAATACAGCAAATGATGTAAACTTGCGATTGAATTTTTTTTTTTTCAATAAAGTTTACTAACAAAATTCCAACGAAAAGAGAAAATACCGTGGAAAAAATGAAGGCAGTGGAAACGATGGAAATTCTTTTAAAAATATGGTGAATATTCTCGATAGTAAAAAAATCTCGTTTAAAACCAACGCGAGTTGATTTTTAATAAAAAAAAAAATTATAAATACGTGTAGACTGCTGGACCAAAACCAGCTGGTTTTCTCGCTCCAGTCGCAGCGATAAATAAAATAAAGCGTCAAAGGTATTCTCAATGTCCGCATCTTCCTCGGTCGGAAATATCGCCATCGTTTCGGGCTCGAGCTGTTTCTGAAAGGGGCCGATAGTTTCCTCGGAAGTTTCGATGGACAGCCAGCGAGCGTTTACGTATAGTAAAAGTTCAGAGAGAGAGAGAGAGAGAGAGAGAGAGAGAGAGAGAGAAAGAGATACAGAGAGAGACAGCGAGAGAGAGAGAGAGAGAGAGAGAGAGAGAGAGAGAGAGAGAGAGAGAGAGAGAGAGAGATAGAAATCGGAAGTGGACTTTGAGGACAAGTAGATGAGGCCGCGTTCGAGCACCTTGGTGCCCGAGATACGAAACTCCTTGCAGGAAAGACCTGACCGGACAGGACAGAAAGAGAGAGAGGAAGTTTCCATTTGCGAGATGGTGTATTAGAAAATCGTTTTCATCGTGCACAGTTCAATAAAGGTCGTTCGGTTACCGCATTGAGATCCATCTCTTTCATAATACTCGACAAAATCAAGGCGCCTTGCATCCATCATTATTTCTCCGTCGGACAAATTGAATCGCTAAATCTCGTGACAGTTTTAATCTCTTGCGAACATGTGCTTCGTCGTAAGTGACATTATTGTAAAGACCGTTTGCCCGATCTTGATTGCCAGATTTATGGATTAAATCGTCGTGAATGCTGTCGCGGGAACTTTCAACGGGATTATACGATTCGCCGTCTCCATTCGCTCTGAAATTCAGCTAAATTAGTATCTTGTCCGCGTGAATAAGATAGGGCGGAGCTAATGCGATAGCTCTTCGAGAATGAAACCACGAGGGCCGTACAACCACATGAGCTGTAGAGCTCATCTTGGCTTGTAGCTCTGGATAACCTGGTCGAATTCGAGCCTCTACGCTAAAGGAACATAGTACTTTGAAGATGTGCATGAGGCATCCCATGCCAACCTGGACAGGCTGCGACCCTCACCCTCTTCAATTTTTATCAAGTTTTTTTCCTTGCTCAGTAAACTCAAAAAAACGCTTGTGATTTTTTTTCGATTTTATCCTCATGCGGTTTTGACTCAGCGGATTTTTTAACGTCCTACATTTGAAGTGACCGAAAATGTTTACACCTCTGTATCTTCAGTTCCGCTGGTCGGATTGAAAAAATCAAGCATATGAAATTGATCGGAATGAAACGTTGTTTTTGGAAAAAATATATTGGGGATGATAATTTTTTTTTTCAACGCTGATCTCGTCGCCTAATTTTTCTTAAAAAATTCTCAAAAATCCTTCATAAAAAAAACAAACACTTTCATGTGCGACTGGTCGTGGACCTCGGATTGCTTCTATTTTTTATCGAATTTCAAAAAAATTTCTCAAACATAAAACGTCTCCGATTTTTTCCAAATTTTTTTCCTTGTTTAGTACACTCGAAGAAACACTTGCGATTTTTTTTTTTGAATTTTATTCTCAAGTGGTTTTGACTCGGCGAATTTTTGAAAATCCTATCCTAAATGTATTAGGATTTTACTATCCTAAGTGTAGGATTTTCAAAAATTCACGGAGTCAAAATCACTTGATAATAAAATCCAAAAAAAAAAAAAACAAGCGTATCTTTAAGTCTACTGAACTAGGGAAAAAAAATTTGAAAAATCTCAAAGCGGGTGAGGTTTGCAGCTTGTCCAGTTTGGCATGGAATGCCCTATTATTTGTCGAATAAATTCTAGCAGCTAAGGAAGATAGAACAGAGTTGATAGGCGAGCGTGCTCTCATCGCAGAAAACGCAGGAAGGCATTAGAACAAGAAGGAGGGCAGCTGCACACTGGGATTAGGAAGTACTAGTCCACCAGAGGGCGTTAGTGCCAGGCTGAACACGGTACGACTGACGACGTGAGAGGTAAGGGACACTGATCCTCAGCTGTAAATCGTAGCTATCGTGGTTATACAGATGGAAGTAGGGGGGGGGGGGGGGGGCAGTGGTCGAAACCACGACGATAGGAATTCGCGGGCGCGTTGACCCAGAAATAACATCACCAGGACTCGTTCCCTTGGGAACTTTGGCGGTAAAATCCTACCTATATATCGTATCTCCCAGAGTCCCGGAAACCTCTTGTTTTCTCCAACCTCTCTCTCTCTCTCTCTCTTTCTCTCTCTCTCTATCTCTTTCTTTCGCTAAAAAAAGGCGGTCCCCTCGAGACTACAAGTACAAATGTGTGAAGTAATAAGAGCCCGTGGAGTACAGATCTACAGGATTTCATGTCGAACCTATATATGACCGCGTCGTGTTTTTATTTTTTCGCCGAGTGAATATATTCCAAAAGTTGTGGGTTTCACGATCTTGCGTCGAATCTCAAACATGCGCACTAAAAAAAAAAGTTTCATCAATTTTCTGATCATAATATTGAGCATATGGACAGTGCAAGTATAGCAGTGGACTGCTATTCATGTAAAAGTTATCTGAAAAAATGATTGTCAATGTACTCATTACTGTAGTCGTGATATTGATGAGAATAAAATTTTTGATTCAGACGTCTTCGCACTGTCATTAATCTTATGATCAAATTTATTTTGCTTTCTCATATTTCGCGTGGCTATATACCTACTGAAAACACTCTACAACATCTTTTAAAATCTAACAATTGTTTAGCGTCGTTTTTACCCGTCTCTCTGAAATATAATAAACGTGAATTTGAAATGTTTTAAAATCATGAGAATCATGAACCTTTCGATTTTGCCTAAAATCCTTATTCATACAAACATAATCGACTTATTGGAAAATGGTAATACGCGATACGTCATAAACTTTTATGCGCGCGCAGTTACGTTCAATTATGCGTGCACACGATTGTTAGAATGCGAGTGAATTATATCACCAATCCCATAAATTGGATTTCAACTTGTATCTCATGAGGCTGACTCGGCAATATAGTGAAGTATTCGGTTGAGATTATTATTTTTACGATTAAATCGTGTAGCAGAGAGCGTTATCCGTTCCAAACACGCAAATATCATTCGTGAATTGATGGAGAATATAATACCCTACGGAATTCTGTCGTTCAACCGACTCCTCTCGAAACGATCAATTCGTCAAGCCCGAAAAATATCACCCCTGCGATTCTCCTCTTTCACCTGGCACCCACTGCGATAACGAGTTTTCATTTCGCGTATGATGTACGCGCACTTGTATGGCGGACGGCTCGCGGCGTTTTTATTATTTTACGTGAGGTGTTTGGTTAATCCCTGGTGAGAATTGTGTTTGGGCGATATACGTGTGAGTGAACAACACAAAGCGTCGAGGGCTGCGGGGGCAGAAGCGAAAAAAGACAGTTAAAGCGAGAGAGAGAGAGAAAGGAAGGGAGGGAGATAAATAAAAATACAAACCGAATGAACAAAGATATGGCGTAGAATAGCGAGTGCAAGGATGATGTGAAAGCAGAAAGAGAGAGGAGAGAGAGAAAGACTCGGGGATATAAAAAAGCTCACGTAGCCGCTGGTCACGCCGCACGCGAGTAGTAAATCAATTAGCTCGCATTGTAAATAAATCACCATTTTACAACTCTGCCGGAACGTTTCGTGCGGCATATGTCCATAATTTATCGTCGCTTCTCTCATTTATTTATTTTTTTTTTCAAACCAGGGTAGAGAGAGACATAATATGAAGCTTCGATTGCTAAAACAAGAGATCGGGCACTACACACATGTGTTTTGTACGCTCTTTACTGCTCGACCGAAATCGTCTTTCAAAAACCCTATCAGCTTTCAATTTAAACTCGTAGATAAATTTCTATGAACTAGTACTTTGCGGTCATTCGTAGTCTCGCACCTTCCCTTCGGCACTCTTTATCAGTAATTTTTTTTTATTTTGTTTATTCATTGCCCCCTCCTTCATTGTGTCCGGACACGTGAAATTCAGACACATTTGGGGATAACGTTACCGGGAACGAGAAAAAAAGTTTGTTGGAACGAATCATCCGAATGTTTTTCAAGATGTTGCATATTAAAAGTAATATTCGTACTTAAAAAATGAAGCATCATCAACGAAATTGCAAAATTCATACTCAGCCCCTCTGTTCCGTGAAAGTCCCTGAACCCTGAAAGCCCCTGAACCCCCTGAAAGGAACAATATATCCATTTCTCAGATCTATTCAGCTTTTAAAAAAGAGTCTGAAAGTATCTTGATAAGTATACGTTCCTGGTAATGCATATGAATATCCGCGTCAATATCGGAATTCTGCTCTTTGTCCCTATATCCTTTGGAAATTTTCGCGTTTTCACGTTTTTCTCTATATAATCTAACAGAGCAGCACTCGTACCAATAGCTGAACCAGACGGATGTATATAGGGAACTCCATGCCTAACCGGCCTGACCTTTCATCCTCGCTATTGTTGTTTTTTTTTCCACTTCAGAATTATGTAGAGTAAAAAAAAATCTTACGTCAATTTTCAGAATTGAAAAAAAAAACGCCTACCATTGGCTTGAAATCGCTCTAAGAAATGATCTGTTAGCTGGAATTGATTGTGATAAATTTTGCCAAAAAAATTAATTCAGCGTGAACAAAAATTATGACTCACGAGTTAACATGGACGTGACACTATAGTTTGGGAGTTGCAGGCAAATAAAGGCGGGATGAATTATCCATAAAAATTATTTACATCATTAAAGATCACTTATCAATAGCTTAAGTGATTACTTACCAATAACTTAACGACAAAATTTGCATCGAATATTGATTCTTCTTTTCGTACAACTTATTCTTCTACCGTAGTATGATTTTCATTTATGGTACTTTCACATTGCAAAAAAAAAAAGAAGAGAAAAGATTTCGTGAGATATTGTGCAAGTATTATATAATTATTGATCATTTGAAAATAATTATCCATCAGTTTTGACACAACTGTAAAAGAGAGCGTTTTTCTGTGCTGATCTGCAGCATACTCAAAGGGTTATAAAATTGAAAATGGCTCGGGTTACATACATAGCCAGATCCATTTGAGGTGGATCACTGCATATATATGGATATGAAGTCTGGTATACGAGAAAATCGTACACCGGTATACATACATAGCGTGTACCTGGAGGCTAAGAGAGAGAGAGAGAGAGAGAGAGAGAGAGAGAAAGGGAGAAAGAGAAGAGATTATCAGTTGGAAATGGTGACTCGTTGATGCGGAAAATCAAGAAAAGACCGCTGTACGGCTGCTTGATTGTAGGTGGAAGAGCAGGCGGAACAGTCAGACGAGAGAAAGTGGAAGAAGAAAGGGGTAGGACGCAAAAAGATCGAGAGGTAAATGGTAGAGTGAAAGAGGGTAGTGTTTCTCTGTTGCTCAATGCGTTCGCCTGTAATTTCAGGAAATAGCAATTTCGAGGCCAATTAGTGCGCGAAATATTGCAAAACAATGCGCGGAGAAGCTTGACACGGGCACAATATGGCCGTCCTACATGCCCAGTTTCGTACAATGCCACGTCGTCGTCATCGTCGCCCTCGGCTATAACAATGCAGCACACATATCGTTTATACACAAATACATCGTTTATACACGTACATATACAAATGTACACACACGTATACTATATATATATATACCAATGGAGCGTATACATTCTGCTTTATACGGTATATTTTGCATCAGTATCAAAGCGCAGAATGGCGGTTTTCCCCATGGAGTTGCGGATGTTGAGCATTCCGGGGAAACATGCACACATACATACACACGGCGTGAGCTTTGTATTCGATGGCCGGAAAACTCGAGACGCACTCCATACATTTTCCGCTTCAACCTCCGCCTTTCCACCTCGACCGCTTACCCTCTCTCCGGCACTGTTTTACTCTCCACCGGGACACAGTTCAATACCACGCCTGTACACAATACTCGTAGCAGGGAACAAACCAATTCCCGTTTTTTTTTTTTTTCTCTTTTACTGCTCCAGTTAATGATTCGATGAGTGACGATTTTCCTAATTTTATGCCCGCTTTGTGATTGTGGATAACTCCGGCCTCGGGAAAAGTACATATAGAATGCTGGGCTCGATGTTAGCAAAAGAACGAACCTTTAATTGGGTGGCGAACCGAGCATCAGCTTCGACATATGGCCGTTTGGTTCGCCAACGAGTTCCGCATGAAAGCTCTATCTTTGTCATTCCAAATTAATCACCGAGCGATTTTTCAGCTCTTTCCGTGCAATTTTCTTAATTCATGCGCATTTACATAACTACAATGACGAAATAAACGACGAATGACGCGTTTCGTGGATGTATGAGCTTGGAGGGACAAAAAAAAGTACCAGATAGATGGCAAAAGTAAATTCAATTAGTAGATTGATAGATAATAGTAGCTTCTTGTGACACGAGAGAGCGTCATTGAGGTTGCGATAACATGTGCCATACCGCATGTTTAGGAGAGTTTTCTATATAACGTACACATCCTTGATGCGCTATTCAGCGTGAGCGCTGTAGCATGAAATCGTCATTCGGCTGAAAGCCGAATGAATCGAAATAGATAATTACATCCAGTGTATATACGTTAATAAATAATTATTTTTCCGCGATTGAAAAGTACCCGCGCGAAGAACAACGTACAAAAGAATCGTATGCAAAAGAAGGAAGTATGCAAAAAGATTTTAATTTGAAGACAACTGTATCGAAGCTTCTGAAATATAATTCTGATTTATAAAGAGTTTAGCGGAAAACTATGTAGTACCGAGTAACGACGGTCAACGATAAACGTCTTCACTCCGGAGGAGTAAATGATACGGATTTCTTTGCCCATGAAGCGTGTTATTGTTTGACAGTTTTTAACCCATTGAACTCGTAAATTGCACACCCACGTAGTCACTTTCTCTCTCTCTCTCACTCTCTCTCTCTCTCTCTATGTCACTTTGTGTATATGTGTGTGTGTGGGTGTGTCTATCTGTTACGGGGCAAGTTCGATCATTACAGATTTGTCGGTGATTGGTAGCTACAAGGAGTAAATTTCAATGATGTACCTAGGTCAAAGCAGAGATAAACAGACGTGGTAAAATGTAGACGATCTATTCAGCTATCGCCATTTAAATTACGTTGCATGCAAAGGTTGGCAGACGGATCTGTGTATTCCTGTGGGAGCGTGTACACAATCTTCTACGGCACACGTTCCTGATGAGAGATATGTGTCACGCGGCTCTTCTCTATAATGACCCTAATATCCCTTTTGTCGAATCTCGATGTGCAGGCCGCTCTGATGTTTGATGGCTAAGAGGATGAAAGCCCTACCTCTGGTCTCTCCCTCTCTCTTTCTCGTCATTAGCTACTTTGAGTTGATCGACGATGCCGTTTGCTATAAAGCGACAGAGAGCATCCGTCGCATTCAGAGGCTACATCTATATACCCAGAGGCTCGAAAACAATGTCGAAATTCGAAATTTTTTTTTCTGCGAAACGATTGATGGAAATAAAACTCATTTTAAAACCACAAATTATAAAACGACAAATTATAAGCTTAAAATTATTGCTCGAATTCGAGGCCACGAAAACATAAAAGCGATCCCAGACGTTCTTCGTATGAATGCTAGGAACGCTAAAAACAAAGTTACATGACAGTTCCACATGTTGCTTAAAAAAAAATACCCATTCAGTTCTTTCGAAAAAATGCCGGACTAAGCGATTTCACCAGAGGCTCCTCTTAAGTTAAAACGGCAAATTTGGAAATTGACACTAGCTGTGATGCCTTGAATATTATTTGTGTCTCCGTGATCGCTATAACGAAGGGGCTCACATAAGCGTTCCGGTAGAGTATATATTTCTTATTTTCTATTTATTAGACGACAATGATTCAGCCTGCTTGAATTTTTCGCTATTTAGGTCCTCATTATTTTTTCTTTCGCTATTTTTTAATTCGCTATTTTGACGTTCATTATTTTCGTCCGTCAATATTTTCTTTCTCAAAATATTTATTTTTGATGCATCGGATATTCGAAGTATTCACCGTTCTCCTTTTTTAATATCAAAGATACTAATATTGTACATTATGCAAATCGACAAATTGATATATTTTCAAGTCAACGTGGAAAATTACGAATTTCGAATTAATAAGGGTTCCAAGACGTAACCTACCGGTAAACATTCATTCAATATAATCTTCCATCGTGAATAAAAGTTTCGAATAAACTGAATTTCGTTATCTGAGAATTCTAAATTTTAAAATTCCATTTAACGATCGTTCAACATTCTGCTCATTCGAAATTTTAACCCGCACCCATCATTAATAAGTATAGGAAAAAAATGGCCACCGGCAGATGATTAATTTTTTTCGCGACGTTCGGCGGTGGACACTTTCCGGCTGAAACGGTTCATCTGCTATCAAAAAATCGAACGAGCTATTCAAGTTACGAGAAAAAACGAACGATTGACGATCGCCGATTCTTCAAATCGATTTTTTTTACAAAGTCGTGACGAATTGAAACTCGAGCACGAAAAATCTGTGAAAAAAAAAATCGTCATTTTTACTTAACTGTTAAAAAATGAAGATCAATTTAAAAAAATTGAGATTTTCAACGACCTCTAAATGGTTCTCAGTATATTTTGTGTAAATTTAAAAACAATCCGTCACGTGGTTCTTGAGACATGATGTCCACCGGTTTCGAAAAATTTATTTTGAGAAAAAACACGTTGAAAGTTTGACGTATGGTTCTGATATTTTTGAGTGAACAATTTTCAACTTCAACTTAAGTCTTCAATTCCATGGGGCCATAGAAAGTACCTTCGGCAGCAATTGCAGCTTCGCAGAAAGAGGATTGCCGCTGTCTCCTTTCATGCATTGCCCCATGTGCTCGAATTTCGGCTAAGTTGATGCGCCCTCGATCTTTGCCCTCACAGTATATGCAGAGCAATTTCGTCCAATGCTTATACCTTCAATGCCCGCATCATTAACAAGTATGCGTAGTAGCATCTCCGTTGAAAGGGAATGCGCGGCAGTATTTGCAGCAATTTTTATATCGGGTGCACCGCTGCGTTGCGGACTTTACGAGCTATTTGCCAAATATTGTTATTCAAGCTCTTGATTGAATTCTGAGTGAATTTACCGTCGCATCTCACTAATAAATTGACATCCAAAAGATTTTCATATTATATTGGATGAATTGCTTCGATGACATCATCGTGAAGTGGCGTTTTATTTTTATCCTGCTGTATAAGCTGATGGAACCCAAAATACCGCGAAAGCGGGTTTTCCGTGCGCACCGCGCCTGGTAATGAAACCCAAACGCTCGAACCTGCTTTCCGCTGAATTCTACAATTTCATCAATTTTGAAGATATCGATACGAAATTCATGAGGTGCCTATCTTTTTAACACTTGAAACTCTTAGAAAATGCAAAAAAGAATTATTTTATTCACTTTTCTAAGTAGATGTAGCCGCTTAACGGAAACCTAAGAATTGCAACCCCTCCGTGAAGACAAAGGGGCCCCAGGCACTAAAATATCCGATCAACTTGCCTCAATGAAATTCGCGAAAACGTGAGATTCGTGAAATTTCCGGTTAACAACCTGGGTGATCAGTGATAGTCTCAAAAAGCTATCATTTTCAAAAGTTTCTCTATACTGCAGCATTGAAATATTGCAGTTTGATTCAAATACATTTCGAGATATGTAGTTGGATCAAGACAGGTACAAAGGAAAAAAAATAGTCCCAAATGATACTTGATTTAGCAAAAAGTTGAAAATAATAGCAACTCCCGTTGAAAATATCATAAACGGCACAATCTCTTTTTTTTTCTCTGCCTTCCTCGAAAATACGAAAAACGTCACGTGAATGAATCGCCCGAATCATTCGACGAATAAAATATGGGTCCTTTCACTAAATCCTCATATTAATGGTGTATTCATTGAATTCAATTATTCACGTGTCGATCGCTAAACGCAATGGCAACGAAGCGCTATGGGACATGTGCCAATACAGGAGATATTCATTGTGTATACGTACATATCCACCGATGCACTCCTGGCATCGAATGGGTTTCATGAGTCTATCGGGGCTACTCGATCGAATACCTGAATTATCCGTTATGGATTATTTTTTTATTTTTCTTTCAGTACGCCAGTAGCGTCGAGATTTCGCATCGCTCCGTTCGCATTTCTCTCGAACTGGCCAAAATAATGCATGATAGCCGATGCAGACCGAAATACAATGGAGACAGTGCTGTGTGTATGGACCGTTAGCGAATAAAAAGGCGTAACCCTCGTCGCTTTACGCGTTACTTAAACTATGCGAGTTGAGTTTTCAGCAGTCTCTATATTCGTGCGTTAATGTGTATGTGCGTTTGCCCGCGCACAGTATCAATGCACGAAAGCGTCGATGTTTGCAAATGCTGATACTAGGATCCTATCGGGCATTGATGATATCTCCGTGGGGGCCTTCACGAATTCACGCCAACGCCTCCAACCGCATCAGAGTGATATGAATATATATGTACGTTCACATATGTATGTGTATCTATATACAGATAGGAGGAGAGCAGCTCATCCAGGGTACGGATTCATATACCCGGCGACGTCATCGCTTCGACGATCGGGCACACTCGGCACAACGCGCGCGTTAATGCATTTATCGTTGCCGGGGCGTTAATGCTAATGCTAATACCGATATTAATGACGCGACGAAGCGCCTCTCTCTGATTCACACGGGTCTCTTGCAACAGCCCGTCTGCCGGTATATGTATATAAATATATATTGCCTGGCGTGTGTGACATGACGCGAGGTCCAAGAGAGAATTGGTCAGCGTGGGTTGCACGAAACGCTTTCTCTCTTTCTCTCTTTCATTCGCCCTATATCTCTATCTTTATCTCGATGAAAATATTAAGCCACCAGCCCGTTCGTGGACGACGGAGGTTCTTGCTACATATATGTATATGAGACATTTCATAGATTTTCAGCAAGGTGAAAACCCTCACTATATTTTTAAGAGTCCTATAAATGTTTTCATGTCAAAGAGTACGCACTAGGAGTAGCATTATAGGCTGCAAACCTATAGGTGAGTTTCACGTTTTTTAGCAGGGGGAAATACCCTTACCATTATTCAGAGTCCTGTAAATTTTCGGATATCGAAGAGTATACATTAGGAGTGTCCATGATTTTTTTCAAATTTTTTCCGAGAGCCCTGCTCCAGATTTTTTAATTTGTGAGATCTGACGATCCTTTTTCAACTCAAAGTATCTCAAAAACTATAGGCCGGATTTAAAAAAAAATATATTTCTGAAGATAAAACCCGAGAGGTTGAATAAACTTCCGAATACAACGGTTAAAAAAAATTTTAACCCAAAATCATATCATACGAAATTTAAAAATTCATTTTTCGGAACGTATATCACATTTGATTCGACTCCGTATGTTACTACATTTTCTAATGCTGTAGTGAACACAGAAAAATTGGCATCATGGGCCAGGAACTGATTCAGAAGATAGAGGCCAATTTGCATATGATAATTTTTTGATCGTTGAATAGATACGAAAAAAATGCAAATTCGCCTGTATCTTTTAAATCAGTTCCTAGACAATGATGCCGATTTTTTTTTTGTACGTGTAACACTAGCAGTAGAAAATATAGTAACATTTAAAGTCAAATCAAATGTGATAGACCTTCCGAATTTAAATTTATCATGATATTTTTATGGGTAAACCTTTTTTTAATGGCCATATTCGAAGTTTATTTAAAATCACGAGTTTAACTCCAGAACACTTTTTTTCAATCCGGCTCACAGTTATTAAAATACTTTGAGTTGAAAAATCATCGTCAGATCTGAAAAATTGAAAATCTGGAGCAGGCCTCTTGGAAAAAATCTGTAAAGCATCACGTACAGTTACAAGACTCTGAATGACGGTGAGGATATTTCAGCTTCCTAAAAAAAAAATGTGAAACTCGCCTATAGGTTCGCGGCCCATGATGCCAATTTTTCCTGTGTCTTACAAAGACGATCGATGTGGTCGTTCGACTTGGTATCATTTTTGAAATTGGGCTTGAATTTTTGGAAATTTGAAGTTTCGTAATTCGATGGACTATCGCATATTAGAGCGGATGAAGATAAAAATGTGAAAACATCATAGATGCTCTTTGCAGTAACTACAAGAGTGTAAGAAAAAAAAGTGGCTTGGCATATAATGGCATATAATGTCCTTACCTATGTGTGTGTATGAATAACGGTATATCAACGAGTAGAAGCGAGAGATAGTGTTAAAGAGCTAATCTCCCTGACACCGTGGCTGATTTTATTCGAGGTATAATTGATTATTGGTGATTCGTATATAATTCGGATAAGCCAATTCATTAAGCGGCACGGGTCATCTTGCGTCATCGTTTTGGCCAGGTTGACTAGGGCCACGCGGTTGCGAGAGGGCACGCTCATCATATACCCTCGTGCACTATGGTATTTCACATTATCTATATGAATATGCTCTACCTATAGATCTCTATATATAACCTCTATATGTATACTAATGTATATTGTACGTATGTTGCGGCAGAGCCTCCGCTCAAATGCACAACCAGAATGTCGGTATAGATCGATATAACGGGGGCTGCGGGATAACGTGCCTCTGTATATGCCGGCGGATATTTGCATACATCGCTCGTAACTTTTAATCCGTCCATTCTCTCTAGCTCGCTCTCTATTTCTGTCCATATCTTCGATTATGCTGCAACAAACGCATCGGTCTTCTCTTATTTTGCGCGACTCCGAATTTTGAAATATCGGCGTGAAACCTATTATCTATATATACTATATATAAGTCGAGAAGATTCAATCTCACCGTGCATTCGTCTTTCTCGTCGCTTAGTTTTACTCTCACTTCACCAGCTACATATATTTGTAGAAATATATTTTCGCTCTGAACACTTTTACAATTAAGTCACATACATATATATATTAATTCATTGCAGACAGGGGGGGGGGGGGGTAATTTTTTACTCGCCTATATATACCGCAAATGCACAAGAGTCCTCAAACAAAGTCTTCATGCGGATCCTTGGCTATATTTCAGAAAATAATTGGCAATACATGCTGGGACTATCGCGTCTCCTGAACACGTCATATATGGCTCATCACGCTTTGCCCTTGTAAGCTTCTTCTTACCAATCCAGCTGCATGATGCTGCGTGCTCGTTCTTTCCTCTCTTAATCTCATGGTGATATAGCCGAAGAGCTTGTGTCACACTCGGGGTGAAGCATTCGGAGCTTGTAGGGTGAACAGTACCGAGAACTGCTGAACTCGAATCAAAGTCTCGCCATTTCGGGGCCGTCAACTCGACGTCGTCCTCGTTACCGAGGAGACAACGACGAGAAGCTTTCCCGAGCTGTATATACGCCGGCAAGCATAGAAGCAGCAGCAACAGCAACGGGAGCGAGTGGAGTACGCACTATACACAGCATCGCAGCGCAATACATTTGCATAAACAGCTGCGACTCAATCTCTATGCTAATCGAGACGGTTCGCGTCCGAAAAGTACTTATACGGATGTGCTGGTGCAGCCTCGTCGAACATATATATATACACACAAACGCGGATATATACAGACTTCTAGCGCAAGCACTCGCACACCGGTCGTTGATAGTACGGGACATTCCACGTCAAGTGTTGAAAAATTTTTGTCCTTCGGATCAATGATTTTTACGCTCGCCTCTTATTTTCCACGCTTTTTTACCATTTATAGAGATTTCTATAGTCGTCGGTCCTATTTACATTTTTTACGGGAAATATCGTTACTGTGATGTTACTTCACATGTATCTAAGTATATGTGCCTAGTTTATACGTATGTACTGCCTGTAGTATACAGACTTGCAGCCAACTGATTTCGTTACGGAGGTCTGTGAATCTCTACTGCTACACTACTGCATAGCTGATCGACGACGCACCGATGTAGAGAGTGCGAAAGCAACTGACATGAGTGGAATAGAGAGAGAGAGAGAGAGAGAGAGAGAGAGAGAGAGAGAGAGAGAGAGAGAGAGAGAGAGAGAGAGAGAGAGAGAGATTTAGAGCAACGGGATACGAGGATGCCACGAGTTACTCGCTATCATCGGCTTTCCACGCTAATCGGCTTCTCCGTCCCTTCGTTCCTCAGCTTCGTGTGAGAAAGTCATCACATCGAAGACGCGCGACAGCCTAATAGTGAATCTTCCCTTAGGACCAAATAGGGTTGTAGCTGCCGCTACTACTATACTACACTTATATAGGTATACAACCCAATGCTATGTCGACATCTACAGACAGTCTTAAATTCCATCCAGAGCCGTTCTACGTATGCGTTTCATCATTAGCAGATTAGAGTTTATCCGCGTCCTGAACAAACGACTGGCAATAACAAACTCATTGAAATTCATTAATACTTCATTAATTCGTATGATCTGTATGGGTGACACCGTAACTGAGCAAATCGACGAGATACTGCCTCGAAGAAGTTTCCTGCGTATTAATTAAATCAATCTATGATCAACGCTTTATATCATACTACAATTTTTGGTAGCAAAATTTGTCGTAGCAATTTATCGAAATTTTACCAGAGTATTGTAGTAGTCGAATCCCAGTGAGGTGTCCATTCACCCATTAGGTGAATACTTTTGCAAAGGGACGAATAACTTTACGTGCAACTCAAACGCATAACAATTGTTCCTTTGCAGTTGGGAATCAAATATTAAAAAAATAGAAAGTCGACCAACTTAATTACAATCGTATTGTCTGTTCTCCTGTCAAAATCGTAGCAAAAAGAAATCCTGAATTTTTATATTTTATTCTATAAATTTCCAACAACTTCGAAGTTATCTCTGATTTGACAAGGCTTGGAATTTTCTTCTTTTCCTGGTACTCATTGAGTCAATTCGGGAACTTTTCAAGTATCTCCGTAAGAATCTTCAGCTCCAACGTTAATTCCGTTAATTCCGGAATTAACGGAATTTAGAGAAATAGACAGACCATAAAAGGTCAGATGGCGGTTGTAAGCAAACATATACCTATTCCTGATGGATGCTACGATTGAAAGACGAGAACTGACGAGAAACGAACATACAAACGGCTGAGCAACCGCACAATTTGCCTCTGCACACACGGAGCCTGGAGGGATACTATACTCTCAGAGACCCGGGTCGTAACGATCTCTCTGCATATCAGTACGCGAATTAACAATGCACTGTTTTAGCTCATGTCAGCTCACTCCTACGTCAGTCTTTTTCTCACACATTCTCCTTTTTTTTTTGTCGGAAATTCACTCGTTGAGTAAAGTAGGTAGGAATTGTGATGCGGATAGGATACCAAAATATCGAATCGGCAGTGATAGAAGAGACGGTTTTTCTCCCCTCATCGTTTCCATTTATACTATATGTATGTGTCATTGGAACCCTCTCTGGAAATAAATGACCCAACCTCGCTAAAATAATTCTTTCCCGGGGTGATTTTCTTCTTTTATTTTTATTTCATTTCCATGATTTTTCTCTTGCGTTCATTTATTTTTGTCAGTGTTTGTCTTATAAGTGTGCCTCTTTCCGCTTGTCCATCGAAAAAGACGAGGGAACGACAGATCCGACCCTCTCGGCATCCGTGTATTAGCCCAAAAGTTGTCGACGTAGATTTACAAAAAATATTCAAATTGCAAAGGTGGGGTATCACATGCCCCATCTTCATTTTTATTTCGGTCTTGATGAGAAACGCAGGCGCGCAATTATTTATAAATTAGTGGAAACCCTTGGAGCTTGCCTCGCCTGGATACCTCTGAGGGTTAGGTCCTTTCATCGCGACAGAGCTAGGTCTCTACGACTCTCACTCTCTCGTTATAAGGCTTGTCAACGTTTTACCACTCCCTATCCTCAGCTGACCGAGTCCCCTTGTTCCCTGATCCTCGTTTCTCCTTTTGGTTTGTCTCATTGTCGTCTTGCTTATAGGGTAGATTGTCATGAAAAAGAAAATTCTCATCGAACTGCTAGTTGATTTGAGTCCAATTTTTTTTCTTAATCCTGTTAAAATATAGTCCAAAAAGCAACTAGTCGCTTCCGCAACTCTTAGCTCTATATACTCTGTACATTAAATATTCTAGTTATTTTTACGATACGAATCATAACGGAAAAAATGTATAATCAAAATTAACAATTGTGTTTCTGTTTTTCCTTTTAGGTGAGTCCATGTTACGAATATTTGTGTAAAACAGACCGGTGAGTTTTATCTTACCGCACTTTAAACACAACAATCTCACCAACATAAAAAGATAAATTGTACGAAACAAAATGGATTCATCTTATCATAAAAGAAAGATACTTCAATCGATTAAGTTATTTTTTTCTCGTTGTGTACAGGCAAATGTGTGTGACAGTACGTCCGGTGGTTCGCGCTGATCCACTGTCTCTGCTCAGAATTGAATATACAATACTGCAAGAATAAAAATGTATATTTTCCATGTATACTATGATATTGCGAAAAGCTCCGAAAGTCCATCAATTACTAGGTTGTCACGGACCGAAATTCCGAGCACTAGAAGATATATGGCAGAATGAAGAGAGTCAAACAGGTTGCGAAATGATCCCGGGGGGATGATTCTTCTGGTCCGGCAACGCTCTCATTTTCCCGGCTGCGGACCACGGCATAGTACCCTCATCTCAATATGCCGCACACGTGCGTGACTCTCAGTGGACCGGACGAGCTCTCGCGAGAGACCGACGAGAGGAAATAAATGAAAACTGCTTTCACCTCTCTCTCTCTCTCTCTCTCTCTCTCTCTCTCTCTCTCTCTCTCTCTCTCTCTCTCTCTCTCTATTTCTTTGTGTGGAACTTTGCTCGACCAGGGTACTAGTATACCACTAAAAGGAAAAAGCGTACACAGGGGGCTCATTTTTCGGTCTGGGACTTCTCGATCCCCAGCAACCCTCTCGCTACACTTCACTCTCCGCTATAAAGATACTATATATATATACACGTACGGTGTCTCAAGCGGAGTATGACAGTAAGGCTATGTCGCATCCACGGTGGATACGATGAATTATTTAAGTTCTCGACAACCGAAACACGAAACGCCGTACCCTTTCGTGCTCGTCTTCTCGGACCTCTTACATTTAACCGCTCCCTTATTTCGTTTTTCCCCAATCTTACGCTAGAATAATACCGCCCACAAAGGTTTGAAAATTGAACGAGAAGCGGAGAAGCAGAAATTCGTCAGTTCGTTTGTAGAAGAAAATACATTTTTCCCCACGATCGAATGCTGTCTCTCTCTCTCTCTTGCTTATCTTGATGAGAAATTTAACAACTCCATGTGGATTCCGTTGATAATTCGTATTCTCTGGAGGGTAAAAGATTGCACAGGGAAGGGAGTGGAAAAGGAGAAAGATGCCGAGGGTTTCGTGACACGCTCTTGTCATGACAAAACGATTCAATCAAGGATAAAAGTAGAGTGACGGAACACACAAGGTACGAGAAGGATGTGGATAAAGATGTTCTCGCGACAGGATGAGAGACGAGAGAGAGAAAGAGAGAGAGAGAGATTCTCGGGAGGAGTGCTATTTCTATGGAGAGATAGTTTCTGATTTAGTAGCAGGGGTGGGCGCATGAGCAAGCGTAAATCTGTGACGATTGCGGTTAAGGAGAGGATCCTTCCGTGCACGTTTTGTTGCAAGGGAGTCGGCCGGAAGAGAGTTGTTACGTAGCACCTTCATCCCCCGGTGCTACTTTATCCTTGTGAGATCGACGACGAGCGTCTTCGTCTCGGTGGAGGGTCCGCTAATTCCATTAGTCTAAAACTCGGTCTAAAAGTTACTCTCGACTCAAGTCCGGGCAAACTATGTACTACGCTGTGTCTATGCATGTATATATTATAGCATGCTTACCGGTTTAGTGTCGAGATCGCGAACAGCTCGGCAAGCCAGCTAGGCAGCAAATTGTGCAGTATATGGGATAGGTATATAAGATGTGAGAATTGGGAGAAGGAGAATTCAGAGTTAAGAACAGTTTCACACAACCGTACACTCCACTGGTAGACAAGTTTTTCAAGCTGAAATCTAATCATTCCCTCTTCTCCTACTCTTTATTTATCGTTGGCTTTCATCAGAGACACTTCATCGTCGCTGACAAATTTTCCTCCTGGCAATAAAAGTTCTCTGACTCCGCTGGTCTGCTTGTTCCTGTATATGGCTAAGTATTTAAAAGCTTCGTGCAAGAGTACGGAAAATATCGGGTATGCACGTTCTTCGCTTCGATGTAGAAAATTGTCAATAGGATACTTTTCATTCAATTAAAACACCTCGCTTTATTTATCCATTTGAAAAAAAAAAATCTCAATCTGTCTTCACGTTGGAAAAAAATATCTCTTAACGGAGATCCGTAATATTTCGATTGAGCACTTTTTTTTTGCCGAGTGTATGAGGCATGCAAAGTGGTTATTGCGGAATAGGCATACAGTACACAGGATACTGTGTGGTATGTTGTTTCGTGTATCACGAAGATGAAAGAAGCCAACGAAGAAAAAAGTCGAGGGCATGTACTGCTTCAATCATCGTAAAAAGCCCAGAGCTAGGTTGAAAGAAGATTCTAGTATGCCATGTGAAAACACGTTGGTGCTTCGTATACTGTAGCAGACGAATAACAACTTGCCAATGACGGTAAAAAAAAAACACAATGTTGACGGGTGATTCGGAATACGGTCACTGGAGACAGTCCGCAGAGCCTGATTTTAGTTTCGTATGGAAAGGAAAAACGATGCGGAGATACCCGTCAAAAGGTAACAGTGAGGAAACAGAGTTGTACAGAGGATTGCGACCCATGACTAGAACAATACCGCACATCGGGCAACGACGATACGTACGATAGTTTGCGGATGTAGCGAATGCATCGTGAAAGCTTTCCGTATTTTAGCATAGAAGAAGGGAGGCTTGAAATAAAAGAGTTCATGACGTGTACGACAGCAGTAAAGGCGGAAAACAAGAATGGAAAAGAGCAAAGGAGCTGAAAAATCCGAAAAAGACAAAGAGATGGAGTGGACAATGTGACAGTTGACTGACAAAATGACGATGCCATGGGTGGTAAAGAACTGAGGGGGGAGGCTCGACCAAACTGAGCTATCCCACAAGCTCACGCGTTATTTATTTTTTTTTTTTTTTCCTCAAGAGACGACACGAGGGTTCTTCTTTGAAAGAACACCCACTTTTAATCTGGCAGACACCCCTCGTT
This sequence comes from Rhorus exstirpatorius, assembly GCA_963564615.1. NCBI lineage: Eukaryota > Metazoa > Arthropoda > Insecta > Hymenoptera > Ichneumonidae > Rhorus > Rhorus exstirpatorius. The sequence continues at coordinate 31,408,501 of OY751315.1, read as the reverse complement.
CTCCGTGCTGGGTATACGGAAACCAAGCCGAATAAAACCAAGTGGCAGTGGCACGAGGCAAGGTATATGTATGTTTGGATGAAAGAGAAAGACAGCGACTCGGAGAAGTCAGGGTGATGGACACAGTGAAAAGCGGGAGAGCTCGAGTGAGAGAAGAATGGCGGGTGAAGGGAGAGAGGAGCTGGTTTGGACGATGTGTGAAGTAAAAAGGAGCGAGTATCGAATGAGAGAGGGGAAATACTAGATGAGAAAATGGGGTGAATAAGAAAGATTGTCGGTGGAACAGAGACCCCTTTTTACCGTGGCACTGATCCGACGTAGGGGGGCAACCGGGCTAGATCTATTCTACCTCTTCAGTCTTATTCTTTTTTTATTTCGCCTCGTGCTAGCTTTTGCTTCACACTCTTCCTGCTCTGCCGTGTGCAACTTTTTGTATCTCTTTTATTTTTCTCTCTCTCTCCATCTCTCTCTCTCTCTCTCTCTCTCTCTCTCTCTCTCTCTCTCTCTCTCTCTCTACCCAGACGCCCAGCTATACCCATGAAGTGGATATAAGCTCATTTTCTCATAGTGCCAGAAGCAGTTACGGCACACCATTTAAAGGAAGCTTTCAGACTGGATGCTTTAATGGTTCTTTTTTCTCTGTTACACTCCTCGTGCAACACCGGACATACCGATATTGGCTAGAACGTACATAGAAACTTTGGTTGTTCCTATCCCTTTTTCCTCTACTCCCGAGGCTTCGAGCTCGTCACATCTTTAACTGTTGATATACGTATATGAGGGTTTTCATCCTGGCGCATGAATCCCGTTCACTGGGTATACCGCATGGACCCGTTCACCGGGTCCACCCGGACAAATCCCCATCAGCTACAAAATCGTCCTTACCTCCAGTCTCGCGATTTTCTGATTCTAACGCCCCATCTGCGTGTGCCCGCTCTTTTTATTCTTCTCTCTTAGCGAGAAAAATTGTATGGTTAAGAAAGTAGCAACGATTCATTTATGACTTGGGTAAAAATTATTTTAAAATAATCAACTATATACATGGAAGAGAATTTTTCTCAGCGCCGGATGATCTCCCTGCGACAAAAACACCGTAGTTCTACCATGAATATAATTATTATAATAATTATCGTATAAGGACAAAAAACGTAAAATTTTGCGAAAATTTCGAAGATTTGAGTGATATTGCACACAATCGGGCTTACCAAATGATCCATTGAAATATCTTAAATTCATGTAAGCGATTTGTCCATAAATATATATAGATTCATCCTGTACAAATGTACGCTATAATTTCGTAAGCGTAAATTTGCTAGATTTTTTAAGTTGAGTAATCACATAAACATGTAAAATTGTACTTTATCGCGTATGATTATTTTTTTTTTTCGAAAGCAAAATAGCGAATTGTTTCAATATTTTTACTGAAAATATTAATTTAATTGGATGCCGTGATAATATTACCTCAAGCATAATGCAGTCGTTGCTTCGTATAGATATAATAGGTATACCATAACGTCATAAAAATAACAATATAAAGGACGATTTTGAGGTAAAAAAAAAGTCGCGAATGTTGCTCAAAATTCTATTATTTTATCTCGATTCCGTAATTGTGGAAAAAATTCGCACATTGATAAAAATTCAGTTATTGATGAAAAAAATTGTAGTACAAAAAAAGAACGTAAAGTAAAAAGTAAAAAGTATTAGGAAGCTTTTGCACCACACTGCAACCGGAAGTACGATAATAATATCGCGACAATTTATTCGTATACAAGCACAGGAAGTTGAGGATGAGATTGCTCGGCGTGTACGGAAGATCTCTCGATATCCTTTTTTTATACCCAACATTTTCAGAACAATATCATTTTTTTAATTATCAGATTTTCCGACTAGAATAGCTCGAGCTTTCCGCGAGCGTTCACTGAACGTGACGATAGCTATGAGAGATAGAGATAGAAAAAGAGAGAGAGAGAGCGATAGAGAAAGTTCAGAGCCTTATCCTGGCTATTTTCACGGCTCCGTAAAGATATAATAACCCGGAAAGCCGGCAGTAGCAGGGTGAGAGAGAACGTTCTCGGTGAGCACGCGACCGAACTATTAAAATTTCAGAAAGAATACGGGCTATGGAAGGAGAAGATTTGCCACGAGCGAAAAGTGCTACCGCGATCACAGTAGGTTTTGCAGAATCGAAGCTTCGGGTATACCGTACGGAAAAATGTACGGTGTGATGTCAAAAGCTCGTGTCATAAACTTCCTAGTTTGCTATCATGAGACCGCGAACAGTGACCAATATTGGGTTCGACTGATTCACGAGAAGCAAGGTGAATTGCTTTGCACATAAAAAATATCTATGAGCCTGAAATCATTTTTTGTATATTTTATATCAAACGAATTAATGTTTAGTCCAGCTTTTTTTTTATTCGTAGAATAATTACTTTTCATCATATTTTGATGATCACAGTCCATCAATCGTTACAACTTCAATTTCATAACACGAATGATACCATTTTCACCATTTTCTCCTTACAGTTACTGTTTTTTTTTTTTTCACTCTCTCACTCGCTCCCGCTCTTTGTAAAAATAGAGATAGCAATATAAAAACGTAATAGAGATAGGGGAAATGTTGCAAGAACTTGCCTCTGCTGCTGATGCCATTGTCGTAGTGATTGCTCTCTCTCTCTCTCTCTCTCTCTCTCTCTCTCTCTCTCTCTCTCTCTCTCTCTTTTATTATTATTATTATCGTGGAAAACTTTTCTCATCCGGCAAACACGGGAATTTAAAATGTATCGCGACGTATGTTGCTTGGGGGTGAACGCGAGCTGATGCGCCAACTCGCATTCTTTTTCCTTATTCTCACTCACCGTACAAATGAAACGAAACGACGCAAAAACAGATATGCGAGAGAGAGAGAGAGAGAGAGAGAGAGAGAGAGAGAGAGAGAGAGAGAGAGAGAGAGAGAGAGAGAGAGAGAGAGAGAGCGCAATAGACAGGCGGGAAAAGTACGCACGAAGAAAATGCTGGAAAGTGTGTTGTACGAGTGCAAGTATCACGCGTGGCAATCCGCAATGAAGTAAAGGGGTGGAATCTCAGTTGGTCGGGATTGGGTTCTCCAAATTCTATCGCTACCCTATGTATGGGTTGTGCACACACACATATGTATATAAACTGAAGCTCATTGCTCAGAACATTTTTTTCTACAGCCAATAGTCGTCGCGATAATTTAGGGAACAGCGGCAGGGTCAGTCCCCATTCACACTTGCTAAAATCAAGATTGCGCACTTTCTTGAGCTACAAACGCCCTGCGCGACGATCAATAAGCGCCGCACACTGAGAACAGTTTCTTAAACAGAATTATCCTAAATTCAGATTCTCGCATCTATATAGAGCTTTTAAAAATGTGAGAATTCTTGATTCTTGATTGCAAAAGACTCTTACAATACGATAATACAATTTAACGATTTTTTTAGAAAAATCCGAGGGATTGAAAGTTTTAGATTGTTTGAATTGACGCGAAATGCCTCACACATCTATATTTAAACTCGTACCAGAGCATAAGTGAAGAAAATGTACGAAAACTTTTCAGGAGAAAATTCTCGGGTACGAGAACGAGGACGGATTTTATAGTGGAGATAGTGGAGATTCAAGAAACGGGGTAGCGAAAAATACGTGTGAGGTTGGAAAGAAACGTATGACAAAGAGTGAATTTAGTTACCTAAAATACACGCTGTCCTATATATGCGTCGAAGGGTGAGACGTGTCGGGGATGCGAGCTCGTTCTATTTTCGCACGTTTCTCGCGCCCTCTCGTGTTCATCCACTAGACACATCCCCAAGTGTTTATATATATATGTATTATTTCAGGACTTACGAGTAGTACGATAAGAATATATCCATGGTATTCATATATATAAATATATGCATGTATGTATCGTAGCATATGCGATGTACTCGGTGGTACGACGTATATGCATGTATATCATGAGCTTTTGGTCACAAAGTGGGAGAGCTCGAGCGCACTCGCGTGTGAAAGTCGCCATTTTCCCTCGGGTAGCTCTGCTGGATGCTGACTGATTTCCGTATTTCCCGAGACAAATCCGAGATTCACGAGCCTTCTTGAGCTCAACGAAATCTCGGTCATATAAATATTTTTTTCCACGCGAACCTAGCCCAAGCTCATATATACACTCGTCGCAAAACCTCATCTACATTAACTTCTGGCAAAATGGCGTTAGCGAAAAGATTTACCATGTACAAAGAGTTTTGCATTACGCCCTTTTTGTTTTCTAAAACATATACGATGCACGTATGCAGCAATGTCCCATTGTGTAAATTATATAGTATATATGTAAATTCAGATTATGTGTATTTTAATCCCAGAGCCACTACCAATTTTCTGCTCAAGAGACACACTCTGTAATCAGCGAATATGTTACCTCACGCTCGAGTTTCTCATCTCCAGCATGTGAAGCAAGCTCCTTTGACCAATGTGTGAGTATACATGCATTTTTGGTCCTGCCGTGTGCCAGTGACAAACTTGAAGAAACGGGCGAGAGGGAAAAGAGGAAGAAGGTGGTGAGTAAGAGAAAATGAAAGCCTTGGAGAATCGTGAGATATGAGGTGCTGGGCGAGTTCGAGCGGGAGGGGTGTGAGAAAAAAACGAGAGCTTTAAGGAAAAAATGCTTGCGGGTAATCCGCACCACGATACGCGGTGAGAACGAGTCTACGTATTTTCATCCCTCTCTCTCTCTCTCTTTCTCTCTCTCTCTCTCTCTCTCTCTCTCTCTTGGTCTCTGGAGGTATGAAGGATGCGCATGAAATATGTTTGGGGTTCCGCGCAGAATGAACTCTCCCGAATTATGCGTCAGACAAATGCCCGACCATGAAAACTAAAGTTTACTTCGAGCTTTGAGCTGTGGGCTCGTGGCATCAGCCATACGGAGCCTCACGGCGATCTATATATGCCGTAGATAAAACGCTTTTCCACCACTTACCGCCGGGAGCGTAATTTAGCGAGCGCCTCATCGCTCGGTAGTCGCTGGTGCGAGAAAGCGAATACCAACGTATGTCTCTCATCCTTCCATCTTCCTAATTTTCAAGGGAAAAACCCATAGCACTCGCTCAAAGTTTTGAAACTATTTTGTTTTTCATAAATGCATCGTGCTTTGGGAATTTGCTACACATTAAATACGTTTATCTTCTAAGTTCACGTATCTTAATATTTCCATCTTGGACATATGAAGTATCAACAATTCACACGCATTTCCCGGCTTGTTAAAAAAAGATATATGTATATATATATATATATATATGTTGTGTCTAATGTTTACGACACACCGGGGCTTCTCACGTCGCTTTATCCTTAGGGTCCCTTAAGGTTTACGTGCCCGCACGTGACTCCAAGTAGAAGGATATATCGAAGAGGGCTACGAGGTAATCGGATTGTGGCCTTACCGGGTGAATCCTTTGGTACGTCCGTTCGAATCGCGAGGCAATTCATTTGTCACTGCCGTCGACACGGGTGGTCGCTGCTCCGTCTCTCTCTCTCTCTCTCTCTCTCTCTCTCTCTCTCTCTCTCTCTCTCTCTCTCTCTCTCTCTCTCTCTCTCTCTCTCTCTCTCTCTCTCTCTCTCTCTTTCTATCTCATTCTCTTTTCTTTGTATTATTTTCTCTTTTCCCTCTCGTCCTTAGTCGCCCTTCTTTTCTCTTTGACAGTCTCAGTCTCGTTCGTTCTTCGTTCACCCTTTAGCCCCGTCGTCGAGCACATTCACGATCCTGATACCATTATGTAGTATAGCTCGGTAGCACAAAATATGTACCAGTGGTAGCAGCGATCGCGATACGTGTCTGTGTGTGTGTGTGTGTGCGCGTGTGTGTGTATATAGGTGTTCCCGTTTCACTCGCTCCCTTTCGCTTCGGGCTTATTACGTCTCACTCTCGCCTCTGTCCCGAGGTCTCCGCCGTTACCACCGATTACACGCTCGTACGATTCGACTCTATGTTACGTGTAATACGTCCAGAGGTCGATCCTTCCTTGTCCACCTCGTCGTGCTTGTCGTACTCGCCGTTCTAGCGACCAATAGCGATTACGACGATACTCTCCGCCGAACCATCAGTCCCTGCCCGTACACCCTGAGGGGCTTTCGAACCAATTCTAGATGAGGTTATCCCCTTTGCCGCCCTCGCACGATACCGATACAAGATTCCCTTGCCACCACGACTCCACATGCCTCCAGGCGTATCTTTACCCATACCGCTACGCGTCCACGTTACGTAATTGACTGAGGATCATCAACCACAAGATCCTTGCGACAATCTATATCATACGTGCATTATCGTTTCGTGTGTGCGTCAATTTATCGGCAACCGAGCGATTGCGTTTTAACCACCGAATACTTGCGTCTTTAACAATTACGATTTTACATGTTAAACGTTTCTTGATCTTGTATGAACATTTTAATCGCTCAAAAAGAGCCCTTCTCCCCTCCAAGTACAGTTGGTGCTCTTTCACATTTCAGGAATATGTTTCAATCACACACGAACAATTATTTTTACCGTGTTAAAACTACATTTTTTCTGATGGGGATTCTTTAACATGCTGAAATTTTACTGAGATTTCGTACTTCAGATTCGCTTCCTCTTCTCCCTGACTTAAGCAAGGGGTTGAAAATAATGAATGCCATATGGGAAAAAAATGACGAATCGTACCTTTTGCAATGAACTACACATGAGACACATATTATACCAAAATACATTATTGCAGTCGAGAAACTTTTACAACTATTGAAACGTTGTTTTTATTTTTCGTCTCACGCCTAGACAGAATTGTTACGATTCTGCTACTCTGGCTGCAAGTACTTAATTTTGGTCTATAGAACAATACGTTTTTTTTAAATTACAGTTCGGTACGGATAATAGTCTCCGTACACGTGTTTCCCACATATCCCGTACCAATTTCAACGATAATTCTCGCAAATATACGTCCGCGTGCTTGCATATTACGGACGCGTCGATTTTCCCTCTGGCACGCCTTTTTCTGTCGCGACTTTCTCTGCGGGTCGGGAGATTGAAGATTCCTGACCCAAATCCCTCTCGGCAAAGGATTATCCGAAAGATATTACCGTCATCGTTGGCTTTTTTCACCATTTCATTCGCGATATTCGTCACGCTTATGACACTGCCTATAATATATACCATTTTTTTTAGCGACAGTACTCCTCATCTACCATAATTAAATTATAGCAATACTCTCTCATTCCATTTAAAATTTTTTTTATTTCAATCTCTCTATTTCTTCTCGAAAAGTGTGATGGGTCGGCACTTTGACTAATTAATTATCGTCCATTGCATATGTGAAACTGCGAAAACGCGAGTGAGAGCTAGGCAAATATTCGCAATAATTAATGTGTAGTTCGTAAAACTCGCTGAATCGCGCGATTCGTTCATCAAACAAATTGCTTCAATTTAAATAATCACCATTTTGCATAAAAATTTATCTTATTTTTATATTTGCGCTCTTAGTGGGTTTTATAAACAAATGCTCATGTTGGGTATTAGCTATGATGGTAAATAAACGAGAAGCTACTCATCAATTCGAGGCACACTCGAATTTTAACAATGCAATTTCAAATTATCGAAACGAAAAACCACTTTATCGTTACTCCCTCGACTTTTACGATATTTCTCTATACATATATAAATCTTTCCGCTCGCTCTACACTCAAGCACTAGCAGAGACACTCCTAGATTGAAAACTCATTTGGTATATATTTGTCTATGCGATAACGAGTACATGAGAGCGCGCGAGTAAAAGATATAGATAAACGAGATATATTATAGTGGGATGAGTGGAACGATTTTTCATTGAACCAAAACCGGCTTCAATTTTCCTACTCGAGCAATGATTTAATGCATTCATTAAAGCGTCGAAGTATGGACAATATGATTTGTAGTGAAAAATGAATATGCTCGATAAAGTGCCATACTAATCGCCTGTTTCAGCAATTTTTATGGAATATCGAATATCAAAAGCATTTCTAAATCAAGAAATTAAACAATCCTTGATGCTGATGTAATTAAAAACGATACTAGTTAAATAATAGTACTGAAAATTTTCGTTTAAATAAATATAAATACGGAATAGTTATGTCTGCACAATCAATAGTAATATTAAAAAAAAGGTCTTTGTAACTATTTTGCTGGTAAATTGTTCTGAATGTTTTTTGATACATGCTCCACTGCATATGGTTCTTCAATTTCTATATTTTAGCATCACGCACCGCGTATAGCTCTAGTATAGCACAGGTTTGGCATACTTAAACGGAAGAAGCCCAAGACGTCTGTATGCTTTTATCTTCCTTCATCTTACTTCCTTTACTCTCGTATACCGCTGCGAGACCACCAAGAACAACTGACAGCCCGGCGGAAGTGCCATAAGACGAATGATACGTCGTTTCGCATTTCCGTCAAGTCAGTTATACCTATGTGTAGCGCATGTATGTGTACATTTATATATACACATCTGTGTAGCTTGCTGCAGCAATAGTTTCCCCACTCAAGCTCTCGACCTGTCGACATCGCGAAATAATGTTCTCTGCCATATGGTAAGCTTTTCCATTCATCATAAGCCTCTACATTTACATTGTTATGAGTATATACATTTTTTATAGTAGTACGCTACGCAGTCTTTTTTTTTTTTCTTTTTTAATATCGTTACTTGCGAAATAAGAAGCGCGCAGGGAGAGTCAAAAAGAAGTACAAACTCGCATTCCCTGGGTTAAATTCACGGTCGTAATTTTTCATACAAGACGACGGAGTTTCGGGGATGCTAGAAAAGCCAAATACTTACATGGGCCTGCAAACTTGCCCACGCCGAATAGCTATATAAATATAACTGGTGTACAAACTTCACAGCCGCTTGTTGCTACCTCGTGGATTCTTTTCTCGGCCCAAACCCACTCTCGAGACTCTTTGGACCTTGGTTACTCTACATACAAAGTCTGTATACTGTACTCGCAGTAATCGGAGAGGATTTCTTTCCATGTTTTTGCCTCTTTCCCTCCGGGTGACAGACACGAACCTTATTTTCTCTGTACATACTCGTTCACAATGCCGCGCAACAAGAGGATAAAGATAATGCGGGTCAGCCTCCGTGAAAGAGGTGAAGCAGGTGCTTACGAAAATGGATAAAGAACAAAATTTACCATAACGACGAATGTAAACCTGCTCCTGCGTCAGTATTATAACCGTTTTATAATATAAGACGTAAACGTATCTTTGAGAAATACGAGATAATACTTGGCGGTTTCTCCATAACACGCGAGCTACAGCATTGTTTCCTCTACCGGTAGTTTTTCTTTTTTCGGACATTTCCTACATATATTCCCTTGCCTTCGGTTGGAGTTGCATGCACTCTCGCAAACTTCCCCAAAGATCTACAAGCACTTATCGCTCTCTCGCCTCATCTTCTTCTTCTTCTTCTTCTTCTTATTCTTCTTCTTGTTCTTTTTCACCTTCTTTTTTTGCCCGCCTTGCTCGGTCCCTTCCGGCAATTCACTATCGTTCGCCCACTCTCAACTCCCATCCCTCTCCGTATCGCCATACTACATAGCTCTCTTCGCTTTTCTCCCTACAGCCCGTTTCCTCCTCTCATTCTTATCCAGGCATGCTTCTTCGG